>JASDQU010373016.1:161681-188663 GCA_032191745.1 Picea mariana
AAGTAAAGAACAACAAAATATTGTTCTTTACTTTAAGTGATGAAGATGAATCGTTGTGTTAACATGTGATGAAAGATTATGGTAGATGAATTATTTTGCTTTCCATTATCTTATTTGCATAAGTGCTTTCTTTCTGATAATTAGTTTCCCAGAAATTAATTGGATGCTCATATGGTTAATGTATTATTACTAGGCCTGTGGTATAAAATTGTCGTTTGCACGCTTGAGCAACGGGTTATCCCAAGCTCAGCCTCTTCCCCAGTATTTTAAAACTTAATTATGTTTGTCATTAAGTTGGTTTATACTGACTTGCATCTCTCATCCCAATCCCACCCAAGAGAAAAATACAGGAGAAAATAGTCCTAACTAAAGGAAGAGCCTTCATAAGAAAACACAAAGCCCATCAATAATTTGGCCAGATCGCAAGATCTGGAGAACGATTCCATTGTTAAACGCTGCAGATTCTAATTGGGCCTCGGTGGAACGTTTGGTTCTTACTGTTGAATCAAGGGATTTAAGACCCATCAATAGAATTGGCCCTAGAAGGAGGGACTGAGAATGAATGGTTGAATATATATTTTATATAGCATTTCAATCAACCTACAGATTCATAACATCCCACATGCATGGCTAGTCATTCACAAGATAGCCCATGCACGTTGAGTACTCCTGAAAAGGGTAACTCACCCCAGCCCGAGGAAGAACCTTTTCACCCTAAAATACCTTACGCTCTTCCTCACGAGGAAGTATATCAATTTAGAAGAATTACAAGAGCCTACGCCCGACAAATCGGTGCATTGTCCTTGGCTCCCATACTCCCTCGAAAAAAACAACAAATCATACCAGTGGTTAGTACTCCCAATGAGGTTTTCGTACACTCAGTATAAGACTTAATAGATTTTTCAATCACTGAAATCCAAGAACCTCTTGATTTGATACTCGAAACACCAGCCGACGATGTCTCTGAACTAGGTGACTTTTTGGAAGAAGAAGAGTTTAACTCAGAGTCTGATTATATGGAAGGAAACAATGACCATAATGATAAAAGGGAGAACCCACCTCTGAACAATCATCCCTGCTTGGCCAGAGACGCTTTGGCCCTCCCAAGACCAGTTCATAACCTTCATCGTCATCCAGAGAAGTTGCTTCCTAAGTTCGATCACGAAACCTATGGATTGCCTGAAGATCATATCAAGAAATTTATACTAGCAATCGAGCTTATGAACGTCCAACATGACGACATAGTATGCAGACTTTTCCCCTATATGTTTGAAAATTTAGCTTCCACATGGTATTTGAATCTGCTAGTAGGATCTATAACCAGCCGGACGAAGTTCCAGAAAGACTTTCTAAATAAATTTGCAGAGGAAACTACTATGGGAGCTCTGATGATTGAGTTGTTCATAGCCACCATGAGTCTGAAAGAGAGGGTCAAAGATTTCAATCAAATATTCACGACCATCTTAAACAAATTCCAGCTCGTGGCAAGACCAACTCAGGAGTTGCAAATCGAGGTTTATGCTAACGCTCTTCCGACTTCTATTTCTATGTTTGTAAAAAGGGTCACCAAGCAAACCCTGGCTGAAAATTTTGAAGAATCCAAAATGGTAGAATTCCAGATGAAAGGATGTAAAGAAGGTCAGGCCTCTCTGAGCAAGAAAGAAGTTCAACCTCCTCCCAAAAGAGGGCTCCTTTTGACTAGGCCGTCAGGCAAGCAATCAAAACAGACTCTCAACAAGGGTAACGGAGACATAGAAGACCTACAATGCATGGTTAAGAAATTATCAAATGAGATCATAGACATGAAAATGAATACAGGGGAGGGAAACTAGGGCCAAATACCCTATAAGCCTTTCTTTAAAAGAAACCCACCATTCAGGGCAATTGAACCTCCCCCAGCTAACTTAAATATTGATCTAGGGAATGTTGCATTTGATTCTTTCTATACTTATCACCAGGAAAACCACTCTGAAAGAGACTGCCCTCAATGGGTGCATGCCATGAATTTGATGGCCAATCGGTTTCTAGGAAAAGTCTCCCTGACTGAACAACCAAGCAGTTTAGTTATGAACATTGTTGACCATGAAGAGATTGATCCCCCACAAGATACAACCATGATGATATGGTATCCCGACTTGATCATGCCCGTAGACAACCTGTTTGAGTCTCGAGAGTAGCCCGCAAAAGTCTCAGTGGTACAAACATGCAATAAAGGCCCACCTTTCTCAAAAGATACCGCTACCACCCATAACTCGAGGAATAAATAAAATCTCGATCACCCGAGAACACCTTTCACTCTCGGCAAAAACCCTATAAGCATCCATACATGGGAATTTCCCAAACTGGATTACAACATAGTTGAAGATCTGAAGAAGTTAAAGGATAATATATCAAGTATGGACATATGCAAGATTCCCCAGCAGAAGGAATTTATGTTACAAGCTTTGAACTCAGTTGAAAACTCGACGACGGGTAGTGGTCAGGACATAAATATATCCCCCACAGATCTGGTGAGTAAACCAACTGTCAACACCTGCTCGAAAGACATGAAGGAAAAACCTTTTCTCCCACCGTTCCTCTTAACATTTGAAGTCTTCAATAGAAACCTTCACAATTGTTTGGTGGATTTTGGAGCGTCTTCCAATGTTATTCCCTTGTCTATTTGAAAAAAATTAAATGTCGTTCCTCTCAAGAGTGATAAACATGTCATACAACTAGAGAAAACCTAGGTCAAGGTCATGGGAGAACTCAAAGATGTAATGATCAGAATAGAGACACACCCCAAGTTTGTGCAAGTGATTGACATCATTATAGTAGATATTCCATATGCCTATGGGTTATTACTAAGTCAAGATTGGTCTTAAAAGATAAAAAGATACTTCAGTACAGATTGGGAACACCTCTGGCTACCACTAAAGGGATACAAGAACATGATCAGGATTGATAGGGAGAGATACCTAAAACATACGGTCATTGATCTAGAAACCCCGAACGAATCCTCATCCACAGATTTCCCCATGTTGGGCAATTATTCCTGCGATTCCCACTTTGGAAATTTTTCTCCTCTCTTGTCCAGTGTCCATCTCACTCAAAAATCTGAAATGGTTTTTCAAGAGAATTCGTCGATACCGACAGAAGACACACTCTTCTATCAAGACCCTGTGCTAGAGATTATAGGACAAAAGATAGGAGAACAAAAAATTAATAAGGAAAAGGAAAAGAGTGATTGTCTTCCACAAATTTGGACTTTGTACTTTGATGGATCGAAATAGAAAGAAGGGTCAGGAGCAGGGTGCATCCTCATTGATCCTAAAGGTAAACATCATTTCCTATATTGTAGGATAGAATTTGAATGTACAAACAACACTGTCGAATATGAAGCTCTAGTATAAGGATTAAAGAAAGCTATAGACCTGAATATCAAAGAATTGAAGGTTTTCGGGGATTCTGGAACTATCGTTAGGCAAGTAAGGAATACTATACATTGCAATTCTCCTCACCTAAAGAACTATCAACAGGAGGTGCATAGGTTAATAGATCATTTTGAAGCCTTCAATATTATAGCGGTCCCCAGAGCAAAGACTATTCTTGCTGACTCCTTGGCCACAACTGCTTCCAGGTTGTCGCCTCTAGAGGATTATGAAGCCTCTCGATTCACTGTGGAGCTGCTCTACAAACCGTCGGTACCTAATAACATTTCTAATTGGAAAGTCTTTGAAGGAGATGAACAGATCGTAAACTTCTTGACTAACCATGACAATTTCAAATATTTGGCTATTGACGATGAAATATTCCAAGAGCAATCAATAGAGACCGATCCTAGGATAAGACAACATGTTGATAAATCAAAGTCTCACACAATCCTGAAAGGGATAGCTAATCTAGAAAATCTGTTTGATATAAAGGAGCGATTTAAGGGGCCTACAAATGAAAAGATGGGTAGCTCTTGTCCCTTGCATGAAACCATAAATCTCGGGACCCTAGAGAACCCAAAGAATGTGAACCTTAGAAAGACTATATCCAAAGAGGGAAGGAAATCTTATCTCAAATTATTCAGACAATACCAAGATGTCTTCGCATGGTCTTATCGAGATCTAAAAACATATTATACCCGCATCATTCAACACACTATCACGTTAAAACCCGAAGTGAAACCTTTCCAACAGAAGCTCCAAAAGTATCACCCATCCCTGGAACCTCTCATGTATCAGGAATTAAAGACGCTAAGATCATTTTCTAGGTTAGGCATTCCGCGTGGGTAGAAAATCTCGTCTCGGTGAGGAAAAAGTCAGGAGAGATGCGTCTATGAGTAGATTTTAGGAACCTCAACAGAGCTTCAGAAAAGGACAATTACCCAGTCCCGACGATGGAACAACTCCTGCAGACTGTGTCTGGCTCAGAGATTTTTTCTCTACTAGATGGTTTCTCAGGTTACAACTAAGTCCTAGTTTCAAAAGGAGGTCGTTTAAAAACTACCTTCCGAACCAAGTGGGGAACCTTCACTTATAAACGCATGCCTTTCGGGTTAATTAACACAAGAGCGACCTTCCAAAGGGCCATGGATGTATATTTCTGGGGACTAATCAAGAAGTGTGTGGTAGTGTATCTAGACGATGTAACAGTGTATTCAAAGAATAGATCAAAGCACATCCAACACTTAACTCAGATTTTTGAAAGGTGTAGGAGATACAGTATATCCCTAAACCCTAAGAAAACTATCTTCGGTGTCGAAGAAGGTAAGATGGTAGGTCACATTATATCTCAAGTAGGCATTCACATACACCCAGAAAGGATTAAGGCCATAGCTCAACTCTCGTTGCCCCATAACAAGAAAGCTATGCAGTCATTTTTCAGGAAAATCAATTTTGTGAGGAAATTCACTCCCGATTTCGTAGAAATCATCAAACCCTTACAAAAGACGATTCGTAAGGATGCCAAATTTAAGTGGGATGATGAGAGAAAATATTCTTTCAACAATATTAAAGTTGTTATATCGCGGGCCCCAGTGTTATGGAGTCCCGATTTTAATAGAGACTTATTCCTCTATCCTTTCACCTCCAACCAATCGTTAGTTGCAGTTTTGACTCAGAAGGATGATGACAACAACAAGGCCCCAGTGTCATTCATAAGCACTAATATTCAAGGAGCTGAGCTCAATTATCTTGTTATAGACAAACAGGCCTATGCGGTATATAAGGCAGTAAAACACTTTAGGTTTTACATTCTCAAGAACTACACCAAGGTAATTGTGCCACATCTAGCGGTCTGATCCTTGTTTACTCAGTAAGAAATGGGAAAAAGAAGAGGGAACTGGACGACAGTTGTCCAAGAATTTGATCTAGATATAAAACCTGCCAAACTAGTAAAAGGGCAAGGATTGTGCAAACTTGCAGCTGAAGCCTGGGACCAAGTTAATGAAGACTTTGGATGGGAGAATGAGATGGTGCTATGGTGTGGTGAAGTGTCGTATATTTCTCCAGGACAAGAGTCTTGGTATAAGGATTTATCTTTTCTCCTACACCACAGGACTTGTCCAGAAAAACTCAACCCTAGGGAAAGGAGAGCTCTCAGGTTAAAATTGGCACAATATCGTCTTGTAAGTTCGATAGTCTTCTGAATTAATTATGATGGGGTACTTCTAAGATGTCTCGAATGTGAAGATGCAGAAAAGGTTTTGAAAGAGATCCATGATGGACCTGTAGGTGGGAATTTCGCGGGAAACACCACCACTCATAAGATATTGAGAGCTGGCTATTATTGGCCCACCATGTTCAAAGACTCTCACACCAATGCTAGAAACTGCAAAACTTGTCAAATGAGCATTGGGAAGGAGAAGAGGGCAACAGTTCCACTCCAACCAGTAACTGTCTCTAGGACTTTTGAGCAATGGGTTTTGGATATCATAGGGGAAATTACACCCAACTCCTCAAAACAGCAAAAGTACATCCTTACTGCTACCAACTATTTCACTAAATGGGCAGAGGCCATCCCTCTGACTCATGTAAATGAAAAGGTGGTAATCCAATTCATAGAACAACAACTAATCATGAGGTTTGGTGTCCCTTCTGTCCTAGTCTTTGATAATAAAGATTATTTTTATTCCACCCTACTGATGGAGTTTTCTCTGGACAAAGGAATCATAATTAGATACACTGCGAAATATTATCCACAAGGAAACAGTGTGGTAGAATCAACTAACAAGAACCTAGTGAGGTATTAAAAAAGACGGTTGCAGATAACCAAAGGAATTGGCATAATATACTCCATAACACTTTGTGGGCTGATAGAGTCACACCCAAGGAAGCTATAGGGAATTCCCCATAATTCCTGGTTTACGGGAAAGAATCCATCCTCCCAAATAGGCTCTATCTTCCATCTCTCCAACTAGCCCAAGATTCCAGCGAGGAACCTTCATCGACCATTCAACAAAGAATCAACACTCTGCTCATGCTGGAAGAAGAGAGAGAAAAGGCTAAGTCAAATTTCCTAGCTCAACAACAAATAGTGAAAAGACGGTTTGATAAGCATAAGGCTAAAGAGAAGAACTTTGAAGTAGGAGACTTATACCTGAAGTGGGACAGGGAAAATGAACCAAAAAGGAAGAATTCTAAGTTTCAAAATCTATGGCTTGGACCTTTCTAGGTGGATGAGAAGATTGGGGCAGGCACTTATCAATTGCAGAATATTAGGGGGGAACCTAATTCCCTCCCACTGAATGGCCAAGCCCTAAATCAATCCTTTCAATAAATAAATAAAAACAAAATTGAGTGTTTTATGTTTTGTCTTAGTGTTTTCACGATTGTCGAATTGTTATTTTCTTTTACTGCCTGGATTTCTGTGCTTTTGAAAGTTGTGTTTAGTAGGACAATGGTTGACCTCAAAACATGCGACATAGCGAACTTTTTTCCTAACCCATCGCTCACTTACAAACACAAGAAGCATAGGAGAATCTGTGGTTTCTCTGAGGAGTCCTCTATCTAAACCTCGCCAAATGAAGAACTCTGGAGAAATGTCAGAAGTGTCTACTTGGTGGTTTGGTAAGACCTTAAGGGAAAGACGAAAAGCTGAAAAGGAATACATGAACCGAGAAGACAAATCTAGAAAAGGATCCACCTTAATCATCTCACCTTGCAAAATAAACAAACATCATCCTCTCCCACTCGCTCAGGGCATCATGCTGAAATAAAATTGATATTATCAAAAGAGTGAAAAGTAGGAGAGGGTATGTAGATATCCCCTCCGGGTCTATGGACGCTCACTGGTAGTGGAGTGACACTAAAGCAAGTGGGTGGAGGTAACTAAAGGCTTCATGTCGGTGAATGGTTTTCTAAACTTTCATAAAAAGGGGGCATGAGTCAGGGTCAAAAGAAATGAAGGAAGAAAAGGGTTAAAACCCCACAGGCATACCCGGAAGCATCAACCTGAGAAATCCATATGAAAAGGTAAATAGGTTCTGATTTTAAACCAATCAAGGTTCTCCATCATCTTCTGCATCAGTCGAGCCATGGAGGAGGAACAAAGATTTTGCTTTCGCCTAGTGAATCGCCATTTGTTGAGCACTCAACACACCCTAAAAAGGTCTATGTCAAATTTTTTACTTTTTGGGTACCACTTGATCTTTCGCACTGTCTGATTGCGCCTACCTGTGCTTATCATTGTATTTTCATGTTGAGTCGTTTAAAGTCTGCTTGAATTTTCAAAATCATCTTAACTTTAAAAGGGACTAACATTTACTTAAGGAATCGACACTCGAAACTTTTCCTCGACGCGCTTAAGAAATTCAGCATTGGGAAGGACTAAGTGACGAAAATATCTTGAGAAAACCAAAATAGTCAAGCGTCGATCTTCATCGGTGTAGGTAGAAGAAATTATCTCGTCTCCATGATTAAGCTTCCTTAAATATATCATCGAATATCGATTTGTTCGGCATCGACAAAATATTAGAAGAATAAGCATCGTGTGAAGTAAAGGAATGATATCACCGATCACCGACACCTTTCGGCATCGAAAATACCAAGCATAGTTTAATACACAAGTGTTATTTTAACAACCCTGATCCTGACTAAGATGTATGGTCAAATTTTCTATCCTCAAGTGTCACGTGTCATTGTGGAAGTAGTTAAACATAAGATCTGGTTTCCCCTAAAGTCATTACTATCTCCCAAGATCCACGTTGCACCTCGAATCAATTATGCCATATCAACATCGTGTAACGAAACCCATCGGCGTCAGGGGGTTGTCTCAGGAGGGCACCAACAGAAAAATACATAAGGATATCGCCGATCCCTGATCTATCCACTAAGAAACACGACGTGATGGAACATTTATCCTTAAGATACGTTAGGTACGACGCATTTAAAATGATAATTAAGTCCCGAATCATGCATTAGTTTCTATTTCGTGCGCAAATCAAAAGGACCGCTTAAGCCTGCTGATACAATGCATCTTCTTCCATGCCTCCGTCATCAACCGAGTTAGAATTTATTTGCATAGATCTGATAGTAGGTTTTTTTAATTGCATTTATTGCTCGTATTAACTGGTTGATAAGACTGATAGGATCTCTCCTGTTATATTCTTTTGAGTCATTGTGTATGAGCCTATTCTGCGTGGAAATAAGTTCGGAGCACCCAGAGGAGAAAGTCTAGCAATCCGGAGAAATCTTCCAAGGTCTAGTGAGTATTAAAACAACAATTTTAGCAAACATTACAGGTATGTATTGGATTATGGTGTTTTACGCTTCATTTCATATGTTTTCATCCACTGCTACTCTATACACATGTTTAAAGGATCATTTTTACCTACAGGAACAATGCCTCCGAAAAAACCCACCACCAGGAAATCCCCAAGAGTGCCAAAGCTACAAGAACCAGAGGTGGGAGAAGGTTCCTCCCCAGCAGTTGCAAGGCAATTGTAATTCACTCCAAAGTCAGTGCCCATCATTAGGACAACCACCAAAAAGGCCTTTGTCCAGCCCCCAGCCTTTGGAGACACAGAGGTGAACATGGGGACCAAAATAGTATTCCCTCGCTGGGAAGAACTGTTTAATAAAATCAAGAAGGAGGAACCCCTCGAGTATACCCAGCACAACGATCTTGATACAAGAAGACTCGACGATGAATTTCTCCTAAATGTTCGCAAGGATTATTTTCACATGGTGGAAAGCATCTCACGACACCCCTGTGCGTGTCCAAGAGGAAAAAGGACATGAGAAGACTTTTTCCCCTAAGCCCGAAGCACAAACAGAGGAGGTCCCGCAAAAGGAAATAGAAGCCAAAAGTGGCCACGAAACAAAGGAACCCGATACATCGAAAACCAGAGCAGATCTGAAGGACAAGACCGAATCGGATGAGCCAAATAAAGAATCCCCGCAAAAGGAAGTCAGCGGTTCTGCAACCAACGAGAAAGTAAGTAACAAGTATGTTCCTGACGTCTCTATTCCGCTCAATACTCAGATCCCCAACGAGGGACAGGTAGAGGCCAGACCTTCAAGGCACAGCGAGGAAGTTCAAGAGCCTGATCTTGAACAAGTATACACCACCGGTAGCTTGGGAAACACACTCACATGGGGCGATCAATAGATCCTCAAGTTGGTAGATGAGGTAGGAGATATCTATGCGATCTCCTACGATCGAAAGAGAAAGGCCATCGTTCAAAGGATTGCAAAGAAAAGAAGGATCATGTTGTATCACTCCATCTTTGTTACTACAGAGGAAAACTTGATAAACACAGCAGATGCTTGGACGTCTAAACTTATCGACGTGGGGAAGGCACTCTCAGAGGCCACCCTGGACAGGGAAAATGGGATGAAAAGGAGTTAGGCGCTGACCTAAAGGAGTTAGAACACTTACATTATCTGGCCAAATATTATAAAGGCACCATGCAAACCGTTGTATACCTGAAAGGTGAGTTCGAAGAAGTTTACAACAAGTTCAAAAAATAACAACACCTTTTAACTACGAAAATAGTTGAGTTCCAGGAGGACACTCTCATGGCACTCGTGACATGCAAGGATATGGAGCAATGGTATGAAAGGGTGCAACAAATAGTAGAAAGACTCAATTACATTGATGCAGTCAAGCAGGGCCGAGACAAAGAAGAACATGGCATTTGGACGGTAGGCAAGAGTAGTCTTAATCGCATGAAGCGATCAACCAAGTACTAGGATAATATGTCTTAGGACCCACATCAATAAATCCAAGAGTAGTGGATCAGATGCAAGAAGCATTGGGATAAAATTAATAAAGTAATGAAGGATATCAGACTCCCCAAGTTCGGCACCCTTGACAACTTCATCAACCTAAGCGACGTAGTCGATTTTCATGCCAAACAATATTCACTATGGACCTAAGAGCTCGCAAAGATGATCGACGCGATGCCAGTGCAAGTGCAATGATTTATGAAGCATCCGATCAGAGCTCAAATTGTGCTACAGCAGTTGAACTCCAGTCTAGTAAAGTACTGGACGCATGCGATGGACATCCGAGGAATACATGCGGCTCCGATGGAACAACACAAATTTCCATGGGCCCAAACTTGTGAAGATTTGTTCATCAGTTGGTCTGAGTATGAGAGAAATCACCCTTTTCAAGAGATATCTTGGGCTGACTGTTAAAGAAACTGTTAGAAGATGACGCCACATGGCAAATTTTGTTCTTCTTAAACTGCACTTAGCCGTTAATTTCAATTGAACTTTACATTATAAATAAAGACATCGACCAATTAGTTAGGGGTCGATGGTTGTTGTAAGAACTCTTTCTTTTTTGGTTGTTAAGAATTATTTTGAAGCTGCTATGAATTAAGAAGTCCTTTTGGACCAGAGACAAGTTATTTTCATCAAATGCATGTGATTGGACGTGGAGAATAACTATTTCCCATCTCGTTTCATGAATTATGTCGTAATGAGTAAGAGATATTTAATCTATTGTCAAGTTATCTAGTGCAATATTTTGTTGTTCTTTACTTTAAGTGATGAAGATGAATCATTGTGTTAACATGTGATGAAAGATTATGGTAGATGAATTATTTTGCTTTCCATTATCTTATTTGCATAAGTTCTTTCTTTCTGATAATTAGTTTCTTAAAGAGTAATTGGATGCTCACATGTTTAATGTATTAGTACTAGGCATGTGGTATAAAATTGTCATTTGCATGCTTGAGCAACGGGTTATCCCAAGCTCATCCTCTTCCCTAGTAGTTTAAAACTTAATTATGTTTGTCATCAAGTTGGTTTATACTAGCTTGCATCTCTCATCCCAGTCCCACCCAAGAGAAAATTACATGAGAAAATAGTCCTAACTGAAGGAAGAGCCTTCATAAGAAAACACAAAGCCCATCGATAATTTGGCCGGATGCGAGATCTAGAGAACCATTCCATCGTTAAATCATGCAGAGTCTAATTGGTCCTCAGTGGCGGGTTTGGTTCCTACTGTTGAATCAAGGGATTTAAGACCCTTCAACACCAGGAGCCAAAATGGGTCTAGGAAGGCCTAAAAATCAAAGTTCTCATAATCGCTTCAAAACTGACGTGTGTGTAGGCCTCGTCATTATGAACCCAATGCAACTTGAACAGGCTCAAACGGACGTCGTATGTGAAATATATCATGATCTGTTTGTTTTTCCAAACAAGAAATTTTTTTTATGACTGTACAATCCGTACAACGCTGATGTGGCAACTGACTGTACGAACTGTACAGTCATCAAAAAAATTGTTTGTTTGGTAAAATGAACAGATTGCGATATCTTTCTCATATGATGTTCGTTTTATCCCATTCAAGTTGTGTTGGGTTCATAACGACGAGGCCTACGTACACGTCCGTTTTGAAGCGATTCTGAGCACTTTGATTTTTAGGCCTTCCTAGACCCATTTTGGCTCTTGGATCCATTCTGGATCACACCTCCACACTAAAGACCTTTTGGTCCTCCAAAAGGTTACAAAATTGACCTTACTGCTTACATACTCATAAGGATAAAAACAAAACACTATGTTGTACAAAATGATGTTATAACAGGTCATCATTCCAACATGTGTGATTACATTAATGGAAGCAAAATACAATGAAGATGTGACATCCACTACTAGCAAAACCAAGTGACTGTTTTATTTCCTTCATGTTGTTCCTCTTGCTTCGCTGGTAATGCCTCTTCCTTTGTGAGTACATTGGAAATCCTTTTTTCCTTCTTTGGACGAAGCTCCGGATTAAGCTTCCAACATTTAGCCTTTTGATGTCCACCCTTGTTGCAATAAGTGCAGTGGTTTTTTGACATCCAAACTTGGTTTCTCTTCTCTTTCTTCCGTAGTGGAGTTGAATATTTATGTCGTGTCTCCTTCCTGGCTGACATATATTTCCTATACAAATATTGTCTCTTCCAACACTTTGCCACACAATGCTTGGGTGAATGACAAAACATACAAGGATACATATTCCACAAGTTTTGGATTACATGATTATGCTTTTTATAATCAAAAAAAGATTTGGAACAACCATGACCATCATAATGTCTTTCTTATCTTCACTTTTCGTTGGAAATGAATTGCATTCACTATCACCATCATGGAGCGATACACCATCACCTTTTGTGAATTGTTCCCGCAATGACTTAAGCTGATCAAATGAAGCATCACTTGCTCCCAATGTTTTGGAGCATTCTCCAATCTCTTCTTCACCATATCCCAATCCTAATAACAAGGTATTCCCACAACCTATATGGGATTAACAATACCTTGGCCCTTATTTCCAAGGCCCTTTCCTTTATAACCCATCTTGGTTAGCAATTTCAAACCTATACCTCTTGTATGTTTTTCAAATGCACCAAAAGAACCATCTTGATGGGAACAATGCGAAATTGATGAATGAATTGCACTGCATACCTCATAGATGTTTTATGAATCGGGTGTAGAATACAATTCCTTCAATTCTTCTTCTCTTTTGTCGTTCTTTGAAGATTTCCCTTGAACTGATATCTTTTTTTCCAAGTAATCTTCATACAACACTTTCACCATCTCTTCCATGGAAAAGAGAGTATTTCGAAAATCCTTCTCATCTTGAGAAAGTCCCTCTTTAGATGCCATTTTCTCACTTTGAGATGTCCACCTTCTCAATCTAATCTCAAGATTTTCTTCAACAAGATTGCCTTCACCACAATTCATCTTTTCCCTGCTAATCATGCAAACTCAAAAACCAACCATCAACTAGCTTTGATAGCACTTGATCCGAAAAGATCTCTTAAAGACTATGGTTGAGTTTTAAAACATGAGTTTATTAACCATTTAGGACATGTTTGGACATGTGGTTTGTTCATATGGAAAAGTGAATGTGTCGGGGCTGGGGCTACTCTGCTCGATTTACATAAAGGTAAGTTTAAATACACATTTTAAACTATAGCTTTCAAGTAATATCGTAAGCGGGCTAGTAGCCCGACCCTGCCAAGTCACTCGCTCGAACCGGAGGTCACAGGTTTGACTCTGACGCATTCCATAAAAAAATTTCCATTGAACCATTGAACCAATGAATGGGTGCCACGTGGCAGCCCAAGACTGAGCCACATGGCACCATGCCATTTTCCAACCAGTATGACATGTATCAATCTAGGATTCATCCACTTGTCAACCACATTTGCCTAATCAACATTCAATGTCACTGTATGGTCGTACAGCCTATACATTCAACTGCCACATCAGCGCTGTACAGACTGTACAATTATCAAAAAAATTGCTTGTTTGGCAAAACGAACAGATCACGATATCTTTCGCATACGACATCTGTTTGAGCCCGTTCAAGTTGCGTTGGGCTCGTAACAATGAAGCCTATGCACACGTCTGTTTTGAAGTGATTCTAAGCACTTTGATTTTTAGGCCTTCCTGGACCCATTTTGGCTCCTCAATCCATTCTGGATCACACATGCAATGGGAATTTTGAGCAGGTATATGACAAAACCAGGGAAGGAGCATTGGACAGTCGTAAAGAGGGTTTTCAAGTATTTATGTGGCACTAATACTTATGAATTGTGCTACTAAGGAAGACTGGGATTAGATAGAGTGTTGGACATACATGACTTTGTTGATGCAAGCTAGGATGGAGATCTGGATCGTGGAAGATCTACAAGTGGGTATGTGTTTAACCTATTTGGAGGAGAAATTGATTGGATGAAAAACAAATAGTTTTTAGTGGCACTGTCAACTATAGAATCTGAATACATGGCAGCCAGTCATGCAAACAAGGAAGCAATATTTTGGTTTTTGAGTCCTCAAAACATACTCTTTTTGTCACTTTTTCCATCATAGCTTCCCTCCAAAGCCCCTATCAACTAGTGTATATCCTATTTTACCCATTTTTTCCATAAATATATTTCTCAACTACAAAACTGGTGTATTGAAGGATATTAGAGGTAAATTTTCCATTTTGAGCTCATTTATATTCGTCCTTATGCAATTTTATTTCATTAGTTATTATTTTTAATGAGTTGCTACAGAATCTCTGATTCTATAGCAACTCGAATACATTTGTGTAGCCACTAAATTATTTCTGCAGCAAAATCATTGTTCTATAGGGCCACACACACTCCAGGATTCAACCATGACTTGTAGAAGATGTCAAATCGGTTCTTGAAGCTCATCTACCTATTAGTTCATGGAAAACATCTTCCAAATCAATACGAGAGACAAGTCAAACCTCCAATCAACATGTGAAAAAGTGGTGCATTACATGAGCTGGGTCTTCCTCAAATCAACACAAGATCACATGAGAGAAATTCATGCATCATGTCATGAATTTATCCATTACGTGGATGACAAATCCTATTTCATATACCCACAAGTTGTTAGACATGATGTAAGATGCACACATGTGTTATTTTCTTTGTAAAACAGTTTGTGAGATACATGAGAATTGGATTTATGTGATCTTGTCTACAAAGTATATATATTGGTTATCATACCTTCGCGACGAACGAATATCTTTCGATATCAGACTATTGTAAATATATTTTTTCTATTTGAATTAATATATCGAAATTTTGGTTATTGTGCAAATACATGAGTTGTATATCTTGAGTTTATAAGTTTAGTTTTATATGTTCTTTTCTAGTAGTGTTTCCTGAGCCAGGAAGGCCTGATGAGGAGGAGTGTGTTGCTCATTTAATTTCCTATTGGTATTCCTTTGTGTTACACATCAAAATTCCACACTTAAGTGTCGCACCCTAAGTGTAATGTCCCCATTTTTGGATATTATTATATTATAGAGTGTTATGCCTACCAGAGTAGCCAGATGGGGGTGATAGCGAGTTCAAGAGATATTGAGGGGTTTTATTGGGCCTGAATTGCATCGTTCATCATATTTCATCATCAAGATCCATTTCTCACAACTTGGCTTTGGTTTCGTTGCATTCTGACGATTTTCGTAATTTTGAGTTATTAGGAGTCATATTTTAATTAATTTCACTAAGAAGGTCATTTTGGGAATAATACTTGGAGAAACCTCTTAGTGTAATAGCTGATCGGAATCAAGAGGGAGAGAACTACAGGATTAGATGATGATAAGTGAATTTCAGTGACCAAAGAAGCCATAGGGATGAATAAATCACTTTTTAGAGGAAAAAAAGTCAATTAATTAATAAAGTGATTTAATTAAAGAATAATAAAAACAAAGTAAAAGTCACTTAGAGGGAAAAGGTGAATAGGGGGGATAAAAGAGAGATAGGGGCCTCTATTCTCTCATTATGTTGATTATCATTTTGATGTCTGGATTCTTGCTAGAGAGCCCATGATACTTCGGGGTTTTGAGGGTTTTGACTGAACAAACCCTAGAGATTAGCGTGGTGGTGAAAGATTCCACCTTTCCTGATCCAAGCTTGTCCAAGGAGGTGAAATATTCCTACCTCACCATTCTACATCAGTTTCTATTCATTTTAGATCCATTTCAGTCATTCATTTGTGAAGCAAGGAGAAATATTGCTTGGAGGGGTGCATCTAGTAGTGGAAATCTTCATATTTTGGGGTTGTATCAGTTTCTACTTGTTGGGATCGAGTTCTATACATCTTGGGTGAATTATTTATGAGGATATTGGCCATTTAATTGTTGGATTGAGCCTCATCTTCAGCCCGGAAGAATTCAGACCAAACATGGCACATATCTTGTCAGTGGGGCCATCCTTTGCTGAAGAAATTACATATTTTTGGAGTAGTTGTTAGAGCGATTCTGTTGGGAGACTCTTTGCCTTTATTTGGCTGAATTTTGTATGTATTTTCCAGACATATATAATATGTAGCAAATACATTTTAGATATTTAAATTACTGTGTGTTGGACAGCCAAGTGCATATTAAATAAAGCAAGGATTTGAGGTATTATCTTATGGTGTTTAATAGCTATTAGTTTCTGATTAATTTGGTTATCATTGCATGTGTTTTCCTTATATATTACATGAAGAAATATGGGCCAAATACATCATAAAATACGCTTAAATGAGTGCTATAGCCATTGCACACAAAGTGTTTGAAAAAACACTTCAACCAACCAACTATAAATAAACATAACAGGAAACACAAATTCAAAACAACCACTCATTGGGAAGGGTTTTAGGTGTTGCATGTGATGTGTTTGGCATAAACGTCATCCCTTAAACTTGAGTTAATTGGGACAACAAGCATTGAAGTGATTTAAAGGGAGTTGAGATCTTGTATTCCAAGTGTTTGACAAAATTCCTCAACCGCATAGATCTGATTTTTACATCAAATTTGGTTGAGAACATTACACTAAGTGTCACAAGTGCTTCAAAGTGACATATGCACCTTGTTAAGTGTCACATGCACTGTCTCAAGTGTTTTATTCATCTTACTAAGTGTCGCATTCACTTTTCTAAGTGTCGCAACCCGTTGACACCATGAAAAACATTTGTCACAATCCCTAAGTCAGTTTGGAAGAGAAAACCCACCATTTGAGGTCTGGAATCACACCTTTTACTTGGAAAAATTGACCATTTTTGGGCATTTATGAAGGGTGATGCTCCCATACTCATGCTTAGGGAGCACCAATGATCCTCCTGCCTTTCTTAGGGGGGTGCCAATGGCACTTTGTCTCTCACTCAAAGGGAGCGCCAGTGTGGTTAGAGAAAAATATGGTGCATCCTGACTTTTCTTAAGGGAAACTTCTTAAGGGAGGAGGTTGTTTTACGTCGAATCCTATCCTGTGGCAATATATTAGGATCAAATCCCAAATCATGGAGCCATATCCTCAACCATTTCCCTTATTATCTCATGGTGGTTGAGCCTCCCAATCCTATAAATTGAAGGCATTTACATGGTGAAAGGGAGAGGAAATTATTGAAGTATTATCACTCTGATTGTAAGAGATTTGTGTAAGGCGATGGACGAGGAGATCTTGGAGAAGTTACTACATTGTCAAACATGATTTGTAAGTACTTTCCATTGGCTTTCTGAATAATATAAACTTGGCATATTCCTTTAAATTTCATGTGTTCTACATTTGCTTGTCTATTGTTGTTTCAATCTTCGTAGATAGATCTGCTTTATCTAATCATATAGAGTAGGAGGAAGAGTTCCTTTGCTAGTCTTTGTAGGACTTCATTCGCATTGAGGAACTTGGAGATCAAGCCCAAGGATTGGAGCAGCGAGGGCGAACATTGAAATAAGGTATGTCATGTTCTTCTTCTCTCTTGTTTGTTTGGTTAAGTTAGATTTAAAGGGAAAGTAGAAATCATTTGGTTTATTTTTTAATTGGACCAAATAAGGGGTCTTGGTCCAAAGGGGAGATTAGCATGTCTGCGGGGTAAGATTTCTCATAACAGAAAAATGGTGAATCCACTAGGGAAGGATATTGACTAGTCTTTCATTTAGTTTGTATCGAATCCTTGATTATGAGTAGATCTTGCTTGTTTGATGCTTGATTCTGAGTTATTTCCCCTCCCCTCTTTTTTTCTAAAGAGTTTGCAAAGTCATTGATTGGGTCTCTGTTGAGTTTTAGATTTTGGAAGCCATTTTTAAGTTTTTATAGGACCAACACTCCCCTATAATTGATACCAGGGTGCCACTGGCCTGACTGGCGTTCCCCCTTAGTCTCCTAAGAAGCACCATAACACTCTATCCCTTTGGTAACAGAGGTTCCAGTTTTTCATTTTAGGTGGATTTATGATTTTTTGCTTGTTTCTATTGAGTCTGATGTTAAGAGGCTTTTAGCCCAGAGTCTCCTTATCTGTCTTTAACTTTGTTTTTATTGACAAATTGACATTCATCACTCATTTCATTTCCTTCTTTGAGTTTGCAAACTTCTCCTAGTTGTGAAATTGTGTGGCCCCCTTAGGTTAACAAAATCCCTTGGTTCATCCTACCTTTCAATTGTTTGATCTTTGTCTCGCAAAGTTTTCAAATTCCTTGATTGTTTAGGAGTTTTCATCAACTATAGTTTGCAAAGGTTATTTGTTTTTGAGCCCTTTTTGTCTTCGTTGAAACATCTCACTTCTTGAATGACTAGGACTCTCTTGTTTACAGCAACCCAGCCTTGAATATTGATTCTTGTTGCTCATTTTTTGAGGATTTTCAAGAGTGATTGGCTTCCTTCTCCTTTACATCTTTTAAGTCCTTGATTGAACAAGTTATCTCACACTTGGCTTCTTTCAGTTCTCATTAGTTTTTGAATGCACTTTGTTTGATTTATTTTTTGCCTCGTATTTCTTTGTGTCAAGCATTGATCTCTTTCATTTCACTTGAAAGTTAAGAAGCATAAAAGTTTGCATATATCATTGCATACATAATCAAACAAAGAAATTTTTGAAAATTTGTTTTGATACATGTTTGGAAAAGAGCTAGTCTTGCATTTGGATTTGGATTTTGGAAACATTTGCTTGGTAGTTTAGAATCATCTTTCTCCAGAAATTGAAAAGTTGCATAGTTTTGAGTACTTGCTTGTGTTAAGAAGAATAGAACTCTTATCCTTCCCATACATAGAATTCATTGAAAAGAACGAATTGCATCTAATTATTTTGCATTATATTGGAGTTGAGTCTCACACATCATCAATTTCATCTCCGTGAACCTTTTGAGTAAAATCCATTAAAACCAACCTGCGCTAATAAAATCCACTAGACATTTTTTGGTTTTTAGCATACCAACAATAGCATAGGATTAGGGTATTTGGACTAGGTAAAGTGAGTAAATTATCCAAGACTATTAAACACATTGTAGAGCACTAAAGAGTAAACAAATCCAATTTTTATATAAGCATAGCCGAGAACCCCCTTTAACACAGTGGATAAACATGAGGTCATGTGCGAAAGAGTAGCGGAGATTTCCCCTCCAAAGCTTGACCAATCATAGTGAAAAGAGCATATACTAGGGGTTTTTCTTGAAGTGTCACTGGTTTCATTTGGTATCGGTGCTTCCTGAATCTTGAATCTCTTCGAGGTCCTCAATAGTTTTACTGGTCCACTTGTCTTCAATCCTCTAGAAAACTTTTTGACTTTGATATCATGCCCATACATTTAGTCCCGACTGTCGAATGTACCCGATCAGAGGTTGATTGTGATTTGGTACCCTTAGTGGCATTTCCTAGGTATCTATAGAGGTGACTTTGGGGGCATTCGCATGGTACCTGGGGAAGACATCATATCACACTTTTAGTACCCTTGGAGGGTGATCCCACAAAAGCGAGGGTTACTTTCACCGAGAAGGGTTGTTATGTGTAGGTTGGGGTAACTTCTTCTCATTTATTTGTTGGTGGATTGACATCCCATCTTCAGAAGATCCTTGAACCTATTGTTGCTTGGTTGATTGATTTTAGTTTTCATAGGAGTGTGTTTCTTTGAATTTTGTAGTCAACCTTAGGATCGAAGATCTCACAATATACAAGGTATGGATCCTAAAGTTTAGGAACCTCAACACAATGTTTCTTACAAAGGAATGATCGAAGATAAGACTTCTGAGACCAGGAGTGTAGCTTATGAAGTGGCCAACACGTATAAGAATCGGTCACAACCTTAATAGAAAGCCTTGAATATTACACAAATCCTCTTTTTATTGATCGACTTAGCCTACCACTCATTGATCCACCATCCATGAGATAATTGTATGCATATTATTCCTAAAATTTACCGCTCGGTTCAACCACTACACAATCAATTGGCATGAACCCACCGATTTTTTGTTTCCCTGAAGGACTTGGGAATGTATATTTATCCACAACTCCTATAGTTGATACTATTGGTGCTTCTTCTTTATTGGGAACATCAGTGACCCATGTAACCCCAACATAACCACTTGTGAATACATCTCCCTTTGCACATGGGTCAAGTAATATTCTTGCTTCATTATTTCCACACATACACACACCAAGTGGTTTACTTCGTCATCCCATCGCTCATATGTTTGGAAGTCAAGTCGTTCACTCAACCATAGTTACACAAGCTACCCATCCCCCATCTCAAACCTTGCAGTTGAATACACCCTACATTGAAGGTAAATATTCAATGGGAGGCCAACCTTAGTTGGGGGCAACCTTCAGCTGGAGGGAAACTTTTTACTAGGGGGTAACCTATGTGGTTGCAACATTAACAATAATGGGGGGAAGCCGCTCCCGCAAGTCCTTCTATCGCTACTACCATTGGCATGTATCTTGGACAACCATTTCTAGGAGTTTATAATCCTTTGTGGGGTCAACCCAAACCAGCGGGCATTCCTCGGCAAGGAACATTTCCCTATCAATCTGTAAACCCCATGATTCCAATGCAACAGTCCCTTTAAACACAGTATATGGTAGGTCCATCGGGCCAATCAAAATACATGGGGGGACCATCAGGTCAATACCAATGCATAGGAGGTCCATCTGTTCAATCACAGTGCATGGGTGGACAACTAGGATAACCACCATACATGGGTGGACAATCAGGACAACCACCTTACATAGGTGGACAACCCAGGAAGCCACCATACATGGGAGGACCATCTATTTTTTCCATCTCGGCGCAACCTGGATATGGTCCTACTGGTGTTCCCATTCCACATGGTTACCATTAGTATCCACATGATAACTAGAAGCTTCCATTTCTGGCAACATTAGATCTTCCAAATTTGTCGCATTTGACAAACGATCCCATTCAACATGCCCCGTTTTGCCCTCTATCCCTGCCAAATTATCGTCTGACATCTCGAAATTTGACAGAAAACCTGGGGAATATCCTAACAATCATGTTATGACTTTCCATTTATGGTGTTCTTCAAACTCTTTTATGGATGACTCCATTCTTCTGAGGCTTTTTCAGAGAACACTTACAAGTGTAACAACCAAATGGTATATTGAGTTGTTGCGTAACTCCTTTGTCAACTTCAATTATCTTGCCATGGCTTTCTTGAAACATTCCTAGTTGCCTATACAGTGTGAGACTAATACAAAGTTTTTAATTTCAATCTGGAAATCCTCTTGAACCCACATATATGATCATATTCATGAGTGGAGACGGTAGAGATGGTTGATTAAAGCTCCAAGTCTTAACCAAATCCTTGTCGATTGGCTTACAAAGTCACTATTTCCACCCATTTCCTAGGATGTTTCCATGGGAGATGTTGTTACTAAGGATTATCCTATCAGTCACACTCAATATTTGGACTTGGTATATTCCCAGTCTGGCACACTTTACGATCTGATTCCTCATGCTCCTCGCATGTCGAATGATCCAACAAGACCTGCTCCAGAACCATGTTTTATTTCGAACACCAAAACTATTTTTGCTCCTGCTCATACCTCCGAGGTGAATACAGTCCAATCCACTTCATCTCAACAACCTGGAGGTAAGAAGAAGAACAAGGGTAAATCCAAGAATTCTTCTAACCAGCAGGACACTACAAATATTGTTGATACTCAACCGAATAGGAAAGCTAAGTTTCCTTGCATGATTTGTATGGAAGACCACTACACGAAAGATTGCCCTCGTCGTGAGGAATTCGTTAAATTTTTGAAGGGTACTTCCTTACCCACAACATCAACTGACCCTTTCCCAGTTCAACAACAACAACTGGTTGCAAAAAATCTTGTCCCTCCACAAAGGGGCAATGCAGGTCATTCCCATTATGGGGATGCTTCCTCAAGCACCCTGAAGTCTATATGTTTAAGATGGTTAATGTAATGACTCGATAAAATAATTATGACATTATTCTAGGTAATCATGCTAATGGAAAGGCTATCGATCATCCCTCCACATCCACTCCTCTATCTTCCACCCCTCTTCAAATTGAGAAGCCAATTTTTGACACAGTGTTGCGCCCGCCCAAAGGCACAATTTGAAAAGTGACATTTAATCCAAGTGCCCAGGCTACCCAAAAATACAAAATTTTTGAATATTTGGATCAAGCGCCTTGTGTTATGTCAACCCTCGAAGTTCTGCAGAACTTTCCAAGTCAATGTAGAACCTTGTTTTCAGCCATTGGGGCTATGGATCCAGAGAAATCAAATCTGATTACGTTTAATCTAGACTATTTTAAGGAGAGACTCTCACACCACCTAGCATTCCAAATTCAAATTTTGGTTGGTGGAAAGAAAATCCATCGCATTGTTTTGGATGAAGGTGCCTCCACCTGTGTCATGTCTTTTCCTTGTTGGGGAGCCATTGGTTCTCCTAAACTTACCCAGTCTCCTACCACCTTCAAATCATTTGATGGGCGTGGTTTCCAACCTCATAGACTCTTGAAATCTTTCATTGTTGAAGGGTAAAACCATTTCAGTTGATATCAAATTGGTTTGCGTGCCCTTGTATTACAATTTGTTACTTGGTCGTAGTTGGTTCTATGCAATAAATGTTTTCGCATCTACAATGTTTCATATTTTACAATTTCTCCATCAAGGGAAAATTGTCATTGTTGATCAACTTGACTATTACACTCCAGATATCAACAATTATATAATGAATAATGTCCCTTTTATAGGAAAATATAGAATTGAGTATGAGAGTGTAGGATTAGATCTCCTTAAGGATTCCTTGGTCATGGGAATTTTTCCTTTTCCCGCTCCTGACACCCCGCAAGTTGCCATGTTAAATATGATTTTGACTCAAGTGAAACAATCCCTAGAATCACTTAATCCTTTGTTAGTCCTTGGTCGTTACAAGCATAGTTCATTATATTTGTCTAGCTCGTCAAAAAATGAAACAGACCACCCTCCATTCAAATCGAGTCTTCCTAGGGATCAGATACTTGAACCTTCTTTTCCTCCACCTAGTGAAAATATTCCTATTAGTAACTAGAAAGATAAATGAGGAAGTAATAAGAGCCGACAGAGAAAATGATTCTATGGAGGGAGGTCTCCAGCCTCTGGACATCATCCTAGAGAAAATCCACTAGCTTCTACCAAACAAGCTAGGGAAAAAATACCTCTAGAAAGACACGTTGCTAGGAGGGATACTTCTTGGGGGTCATTCCCATCATAACATAGTAGTCTTTTCTAGAGCGAGCTTAGTATTTGTTCTTTCTCGTGCTTGTAAATACATGATAACAGTTTACCAAGATCAGTCTTTTTTATTTCTCGTGCTCGTTAATACATGAAATAGGTTACCGAGTATAATTTTATCTCCTTTTCGGACTCATAAAATCTATACAAAAAAGGAACTCTTTGGAGTCTCTTTTAAGCTATTTTCAGACTCACTAAACATGAAAAGATTTCTGAGTGAGATTGTTTCCTTTCATACTCATTAAAAGGTTTGAAAGGGAATCTTCTGAGTGGTAGTTTATCTCTTTTTTGGCCTCACGAGACTAATTACGAAAAAGGAATACTCTATTCAAGCATGACTAGAAGAGTTATCCCTTGTATTGTTTTACCCTTTTTTCGGGCTTCAGAGACTAAATTTACAAAAAATTCAACAATGGAGTCATCTTTAAGTTCTTTTCAGACTCTCTAAACGTGAAAAAACATTGATTTTACCTTCTTTGGGATCATAAAATTATGCATTTAAGGACCTGTGTGAGTCCAATCTCCAGGACCCATACGGGACCGAACCCCTCCCTCTTCAGGTTCGTTAAACATATGTCAAGGGACTTGTTAGCACTCTGTAAATTTCCTAGAGGTTGACGAAAGAAGAAATCAACAAAGGTAACTTTATCCAACCACTTTTGAAGCTGGGATCTAGCCATACCAACTTCAGAGAGGGATCTCTCTGTACGATTTAGCTTTGTTTCCAATTTAAAATGTTAGGCTAGGTAAATAAATGAGTTGATTTTTGTAGTCAAAGTGTTTTTTTGGGTTTGGTTTGGATAGTCTACACATCCATTGGGCTATGGGGTCTACGTCTTAAAGATTGAAATCTAAACCAAAAAACAAAGAAAACCTTTCACAGGGTGAGATAATAAATTCACTAGATTCTTTGAGAGCATATATGATGGACATCAGAAAAGACGAGAAAAGGTAACTTCAGCAAGATGCAGTTAAGAATTTCTTATTGAAATAACCAGAGGAAAAACATAAAAATCTTTAGATTCAGAGACAGGGTATCCGAGATAAATCATACCACATTCGTTACTTCTAAAGATTAGTTTCAGAAAATAGTATGAAAACAAAGTCAGAAAACATTTGACTTAGATAGAATAACGTCACCAGTGAAAATACGCAAGAATCTTGTAAAAGTGCTTTCTTTATTAATCGCAGATCTCTTCAACATTGTTACAATGAAATAGCGTCAGGGTGTGAAGATCAACAACCCCAAATACTTCGAAAAGTGAAGTATATATAACTCAAATTACAAACGTTCCTGTCATAAATGACCAGGACGTGCTAAATCTATTTTTAGCCTAACTAATTTAACAAATCTCAAAAATCTAGGAACTGCTAGATGATGTGGTGCAACTGCATGCTGATTTCTGGGTAGGCCGTTGGCAAGGTCTCTGCACGACCTCTTCTGACTGGACAGATGACTAGATGAGGTCACAAAGTTCTTCCCATCAAATATGACTGGGCACGTGGACTTTGAGAAGCCTTCGATACACTTCGTCCATTTCTGTATACTTGGCGAATGTGGGCTTGGTGATGAATATGTATTGAATCTCGTGTTGGATACTGATGTCCCACTAAAGGGCATCCAAGAATGCCTTGCTGGTGATGTTCCCTTGAATGCCAGCAAATTTTGAGTTGTCCTTAGACACCTCAGCCAACCTCTTCTTGTAATCTGGGAGTGTCATCAGTTTTTCATTTATCACCTTCAGACCAGGAAGGCCTTTCTTCTGGAGAGCCTCAATTTTGCTGAAGAATATTTGTATCCCAAGGTCCATGGTCTGAACCTTTTCTTCCAGCTGAAGCATTAATCCTCTCTTGGTCAGAACCCTTTTGACCTCAAGGATGGTCTCTGTCCTGTCTTCAATCTTCAGCTCTTCCATCTCTTCCCTGGTCTTAGAATTGAGGAACTTGATGATCTCATTTGCCTGTGTTGGCATGTCTCCCAATTCTACTCTGATCTTTTCTATGGCTTGTTTACTCTTCTGGACCAACTTATTCTGCTCAAACATGATTTGTATCATGGGCCATATCTCATTTATGGACTTAGTGATGTCTTTCCATATGCTCTCTTTAACCTCGACCAATGTCTTTCCTGCCATTGTTTGTTTCTGGAGCTGTTGTAATTCCTTCTTGAGCTACTCTGTCACCTGCTTTTCCTTAGGTAGGCTAGTTTGGAAGGAAGTTTTGAGTTCCTGAAGGTTCTCCACTTCCTTTTTAAGCCAGCTGATCTCTGTCTCCTGTAGGTTCATCTTTTCCATGGATTTAGCCAGGTCAGCTATATTCTCTTGGGAAGTCAATGGAGTTGTGGATGGGATTGTTGTCATTGATGTTATGCTCACCCCTACAATTGGGATAGCACTCAATGGAATGACTTCCATTGGCTTCAACTTCTCTTTCTCTTTCAATAATCTCTCCATATCAGCTTCTATTTCTTTGAGCTGTGCATTCTGCTCCATGAGTAGCTTGAGCATTTCGTCCTTCTCGCCTTCATTCTCTACTATCTCCTTCACCTGTGAGTCCTCTGTGGGCGGGAGCTTCAGTTGTTTCCTTAAGGAGGCAATGTCCGCATTCTTCTTTTTTATCATCTCCTCCGCTGCTTTGACGTTTGAAGGGTCATAGCCAATCTTGAGGACCAGCTCCTCCAAAGTTTTGATTCTATTGTCCTTCGCAAAGGATGATATCTTCTCCAGCTTGAGTTGAGTTTGAGCATTATTCAGTGACACCTGCAATTTGGCTACAGAAGCGAAAGCATGCGCCAACGTATGGAACACCATTTCCCCTGTCTGTTTGTGCAGATCCATCTGATCTGCTGGGTGCACGTCCTTCGTCTGGAATTCGAAGGTGGCCCTCTTGTAGTCTGTGATCGCCATGGGTTCCGGTACCTGTGCCTGGAGGAAGGCCATGTGCATTTTGCCCTTTTCTGTGTCAAATGCAGACAACAGCCTATGCTGTGCAGTTGACATCTGCTTCTGAAACTAAGCGTAAGTACTGCTGGTAAGGGTCTGATTCTTTTTCTTGATCAACTCGTACTTCTCGAAAATGCTCAGCTTGGGCCCAGTCTTGCCTGGCTGAGTGTCCAAGGGAGAGTCTGTAGATTTATTCGGTAATGTTGGGGTGATTTTCTTATGAAGGCTCGAACCGAAGGGTGGAATAATAGACTTAGTCACTGTGGTAGGAAGGGCTTCTTTTTCTTCAGTCGGACCAGGAACTGGAATTGTCTTGGGCCTCTTAGTGTGCAATTGGAACTCTTCGGATGATACCTCTGTGACAGGCGGAGATAAATCCTGTCGAGGCCTTTTTTGCTTAGGGACCTATGGCATGGTCATTGGTGTCACTGTGGTTGGGGGAACCTGTGGTTCCACTTCGACCAAGGTGTTAGGCACCCACACTGTCTGATTGACGAATTTCTCAATTTCGGGCTTGGACACATGAACATACGGAATGTTCTTGTTTCTCACCCTCATCTCTGAGATGATCCCATAAGGATCATAGTGCCATGGGAA
>JASDQU010373017.1:46468-56837 GCA_032191745.1 Picea mariana
CGATGATTTATAGATACGCCATTCAATGTTCCAAGATGTTGTTGATGATGTTGCCCTCTCTCTCTCGCCTGATGTTGTTGTAGAATACCCTTCTTGTTAAGGGGGAGTGTTGAAATAATATAACTGCAAAGAGTATTCTAATTATTATTGATGTATTATTCATTAGATCAAATCCCCTTTTATGGATTGATCATGTCGGGTATTGTAAATGACCAAATCCCCTTTTGCGGATTGGTCAAAGCCTAATTGTAATGGGATAAATGAAAAGTCGGCCCTAGATATATTAAAGTGGTTACAACCACCCATAATATATTAAAGTGGTTATAACCACCCAAAATGAGAAGTCGACCCTGCCAGTGAAAAGACACCCCAATTCAGTGCCTGCCAGATTGTATAAATAAGAGAGGTTAGCGCCTCATTTACACACTCACTCACTTGTTCATCAGAGCGCAAGTTCGGAGCTGCAGTTGGAGAAGAAGGAAGCGAGAGAGAGGCACATTCTTGGGAGAGGACTTTTTGTATTTGTTTGAGTTATCTCTTGGCATTGTATTGGCTATCTATATTAAGGAAGTTTTTGTTGGGTTTTCTCCCCCATGAGGGTTTCCCAGGATAAATAACGTGTCTCTTGTGATTGTGTATTTCTCAATGATCCTATCTATGATATGGTTATCTAGTGAATTGAAAAGAAACATAATAATAGCTTAAACCTTAACACATACATGTATAAATTTGAATGGTGTTGAAATTTATATACGTCCTTGCTTTGTGGGTCGGGTAATCCTTTAAAGAGAATGTTACATCTTGATATGAAAGGAAATCTATAGCATTGGGGTTATTATGGGCCCAAGAGGTGAAAATATTGTTGAGTGAGTTTCCTTGAAAAGTTATATATTGTAATTACTTTTTTTTCAATCAAAGTGCAATTAGTTGTTTGAGATTTCATAATGATTTAAAAAGTTTGTGTTAATTTTATATTAATTTTAATTTTGCAAAAACTAAAATATTTATTTTAATTTATAAAATTTGAAATACCTATTTTTCTATTAATTAAGTACAATGCCATGACTATTTAACTCTTTTTAATAACAATTTTATATTAAAACATTTAATTTAAAATTAAAATAAACAAAATTCTAAAAAATTATCACCTAGACATCACTTTAATGTGTGAATTCTTGCAATCATAAACTAACAACCGACATGTAGATTCTATACAATAATATCATGGACGATACATGCGAGAAACTGTTTTATGTCGATAACCATTTGTTGGTGTCATGTCTTCTCCTGTATTTAATGAAATAAATTTTCTTTGTCATATACACTAGACTGGACTGGTCTCTGCCCCCTAAAGTTTTGATGGAGAATTTACCTAACTCGGATTATGAAATCAAAGTTGATAACGCATATCATAGATTATTTTTTATATAAAAAACAAATATATCAAATCTATGCGTTTAATTTATTAATTTTTATATGTGTTTGATTCGATATTGTTTTTCATTTATTATAGATTCCATATTTAATGTAGTTTAGCTTTTCATATATATAGGTTTATATGGATCTTTATATTCATGATTATATTATGTGAAGTATTCAGGTTTATACCATGCTCATATTTATGTTTATATATTGTTTTCACATATTCATGTTTAAATTATGTTTTAATTTAATATTTAAATAATAATAATGAAGAAATTGTAGATTTTTAATATTTTTTTTAATAATATTTAAGATATTAATATTTTTTTTATAATAATAATTAAGATTTTAATATTTATTTTTTTAATAATAATTAAGATTTTAATATTCTTCTTTTTAATAATAATTAAGATTTTAATATTCTTCTTTTTAATAATAATTAAAATTTTAATTATAAGTTTTGAAAGCTTTTTTAGTTTTTGGTTTTCATAATATTTTTCATTAATAATTAAGCTCATTTTACTCTACTCCATGTACCACCCTCTTCAAGTTTTGTTGAAATGAGTATTCACATCTTTCAATCTTAATAGTTTAGTGGATATAATAGTAAGTATAACATTAATTTTCACATTTTTTTTATATAACTTTACAATTAATTGAAAAAATCAATATAAAATGATCAAGTTGATATAAACACTCACAGTGATTCAAGGATTTCATACATAATATTATTAACATTATAAATAATCTAATGATTCATTATGGATAATGTATACATAATATTACTAATATAATAATATCAATATTATAATTGAGTTAAAAGTTACATTGATAATATATTATTTCTTTAGTTATGTTTTTTTCTAATATTTTCTTCATTATTAATGTCAATCACATTTTATCTAAACACTTAAACAATTAAGCTTAAATTAATATGTTAAATGTTTATTTTTGAGTGTTTGTGATTTTATTAATGTTATTAAGATGAAGCTTCCTCTCCCTTTTCTAAAAGGTTATTCAAAAATTGGTTAATACGTAATAGAATTAGTTGTGGGCGAGCTCCATCATATAGAAAGAGAGGGGCGGGAATCTCTCATGGTCGAACTCGTGTTTCCCTCACTTCACTTTCAAAGATTCGTCTGGTTGAGATTTCAACAAAATGGTATTTCTTATTTATTACTTTGATATAATATCATCGTGTTCCCCTCACTCCACTTTCAAAGATTCACCTGGTTGTGAGATTTCAACAAAATAGTATTTCTTATTTATTACTTTGATATAATATCATCTTTATGTTGAACCATAGTCACTTTCACACCTTCTGCTAATAATTTGAAAATATGTTGTGCATTTTCAATAACCACTCCAAGCATCACTGAATGAATGGTTGAAATTTACAAGCATCTCCCCAAACATTAAAATTAATTAATATGATTCCTTACCAATCATGTTCCTAAGCAAAATTGTTGCTTGAATTATGTATAAAGTTATCCATTCAAATTAAAGTTATAATCAATGTTGTAAAATATAATTAATGTATTGAATAAATTCTTCTACTTATAAATTCCTCTTCTCACGCATAAACCAACCCCTTAATTTGTAATTTATATTATTAGTAAACCAAATCTACCATCATCACTTTTCCATATAACTAATATAGTGTTATCCATTCAAATTAAGTTCATACCTACACAATTAATGTACTAAATAATTTTTATTCAAATTAAAGGTATATCTACATAATTAATGTACTAAATAAATTTTTATACTTATAAAATTGGGTTATTTCTCTCGTTGGCCTATTTCCATTTCCTTTTGGTTTAATTGAGAGGAGTTGGAATTAAGTTTAGAGCAATATTAAGAACATGTTTTAACAAGAGACTTTTAATTACTTAAGGTTGAAAATCATTATGATCTTGAGCTATGCATCATTTCCTTGCAACTGTAATCTATTTTTTTAACAATTGTTTCCATTATTGATGCGGGGAACTTTTTATCTATGTTGTGATTCATATATGAACCCATGATAACTCTTATCTCACTAAATCCCTAATTCATTCACCCTATTTAACCACCAATCCATTAAGCCCCTAGCACACTAACCCCATAAATCTAAGTTAAGCATTAACCACTAACTCACTAACTCCAACCCACTACCATAAACCACTTAATACCTAACCCATTACCCCTTAAATCAATAACCCAAACTAACCCCAACCACTAATCTATGAACCCCCTCGCCATTGACCCACTAACCAACACTCCCTCTAACCATTGATCCACTAACTCCCAATCCCCCTAACCATTGATCAACCAACCAACTAATGTGCCTTAATCACTAACCCATTAACTCCCTAACGACTATGGTTGACKATGCCAATTGAATATAGTCGAACATGGTAAACTATTGGTCGAATATAGTTATCCATRATTGACTCTACTAATCCAYTAACCSATAAATATGCCACAACTTTTATTCATTGATTTATTTTAGAAAGGTTTTGAAGACTTCAATTTACACTTGTGACATTGTGAAATTGTCAATAGTTATTAACACCTAAATCTGTCCAATTTTGCTTCAACTTTTAAACACATGGAGTAGCCAATATGACTTCTCTTTTTGCCCTTAGGTTATGCATAAATAATACATTATTACCAATTTTAAATGTTTCATAATTGCTTTATATTTTCACTTTGTACTACATATCGTTAATACATTAAAACATTATGAAGAATATAAGCTATATTATTAACAAAAACTAGTCATTCTTATATTTTATGCAACGATTACACTAGACAAACAATTAAATTTGTGTATCACATAATATAGTTACTATACTTTTTTTTTCTTTGACTACATATGATTAATATATTAACATATTTATGATAGGCAGATATAAGTAGCTTTACTGCTATTTTCACACAATTTTCAAACTTCTTTGGACTACATATAATTAATATATTAACATATTTATGATAGGCAGATATAAGTAGCTTTACTGCTATTTTCACACAATTTTCACTTGTTTGAGATATTAAAACCTTTCAAATATTTGTCATGAAATCTTTGAAGGAGTCTTTCCTCCCAATGCTTCAAGAGTTCGATGTAATTTTTTTTAAAACTAGTTGATGAGGATTTTCTTTCAAAAAGGGCAGCAAGAGAAAAGCATTATTTTATTTTAAAGAGGTTGGTAGTGAACTCTTTTGAATTAGCTTGAATACTCTTATGTGGAAATGGCTGGACGCGTCTTCTTTTAAAGCAGCCCAACAACCTTTTTTTCTACATGGCTTGTAGTGCCTTCTTTTGAAACAACTTGAAGCACCTTGTATTGAAATGACCTGAAGAGCCTTCTTCGAAAGCGGGTCAATGAGAATTATTTTTGAATGGGTCAATGAAATATTCCTTTGAAATCCCTTGATGAGTCTTCTTTTAAAGTGACCAAATGAACATTGTCTTATAATGGCAATGAAGCTTTACATAGAAGTAGGTTGCGATGTGTTATTTCGAAGTGGCCCAATGGGATTATTTCAAAATGTTATTTTGAAATGGTTCAATGGGCTTATTTTGAAATGGCTTGATCTCCTAGTTTCAAAAGGTTTTAATGTAAGAAGGTATCGATGTTATGTGTGGTCTTTGAACCATGTAACAAAAACAACTTAATCAAGGAATCTAGCGGAATCCGAGTTAGTAAAAATGACAAAAATTAGTGAAAATTGCATGAAATCGATCAAAGATTAAAAAAAAAAAAAGGCCATTTTCATAGACCCACTCAAGGGTTTTTTTCCCTCTTGACCCTTGCAACGTCCCCCATGAATTCATAAACTCTACAAAAAATTTCCCAAAGTTAAAGTTGAAAAATGTTACAAATGGTTTATGATTCGTTTACATTTGATTATGACAAGTAAACTCAAATATCATAAACATATAGAATTTTTGTTGTGCATATTGCTTGTAGTTTAATCTAGGTATTATGTTCAATAAACAAGGTATATCCACACAAGTCGAACACCTTAAGGAAACCGCTCACACAAACAAATCAAAGATCAGTGCACCAATATATTACATGGTTAAAAACTTCAAAGAGGGAAACAATCCATAGTCCTAACCAATGCAACCACTTGAGGCAATATGCTAATGCAAAAGGAAAATAATTTACATATGAGTTTCTCACAATCAATCATCAACAAATGGCCTTCTATGCTCTTTAAATAGAGATCATAGACCAATCAGATGCTAAGCCAAGGATCAATAGCCATTAGTCTCAAGGAGAAGATGAACTATCGAATCACTTTATCTCTAGAACATAATTGCAACCGTTAGATTATATAATTGCAAATGAACACTAAAGAAGCACACTTTATCTAAAGACACATTACACCAAGTTGATCTTAACTAACTCCTAAGTGTCTAAATATCCTAACATATTAAGGTTGCTACAATAGAGTTGTAGAGGGAATATCCTTGGTCTTGGTTGGACCAAGAAAATCACACCATAGATGATACACACACTACAAGGAAAACATCTTTTAGTAGAGATTTTTGCAAAGGTTTTTAGTGTTACAAGATTTGATAAAATTATCTAAAAGACCTCCATTATTAGTAGCGAAGGTTTAACATGTTTTCATTATAACTAAAAATTTTAGGTAGTCAAGAGGTTTTAGTGGAGATATTTCTTGTTGGTGTGCTTATAATGATAGTGCACACTGGTGCATCAATTATATATAATATGCATCGAGGCTTCATAATATCTATACTAAGCACGAGTGCATATGACATATTTTTTTAAGACTAATGCATAATTTAGATATTGAAAGCGTTGAGGTGCTTCTATCGATAATATGCATCGATGCAACACAACTTGATACACACTGGTGTGACACAACTTGATATGCACTGAGGCTTTAAATATAAACACTACACATTGGTGCGTATTATATATATTATGAAGCTTCAATGCTTAGTTTGTATAATGAAAGCATCAATTCATATTAGATGTGTAAAAGCACATGTGTGTATATTATCTTGCACACCACAAATTCTTGTAATGGTAACAATAACAATAATGGTTGTGGTAACTGTTAACATTATGGTAGCTGCGGGAGGTATTTACCTCCACGTGTAAACCTGACGAGAATAGAATATTCCGGGAAGCAAGAAGAAATCCTAATGAATTGGCTAATAACCCTAGAAGACATGTCGGCTCAAGAGGATAAATTGTATTAGGTTATTAGCCTCCAAGAGAAGAAGTTGGCCAGAAGAAATAATATATACTGAACAGACAGATACCCAGAATAAGAAGTCGGCCCAGGCAGTTAGCCATAATTAGTATAAATACAGGAGGCCAGTCTTCATTCTGGCAGGCATTCTCAAAACTGCAGAGCAGCACTTGTGCACACTGAAGTTGCCTAGTTTGTGCACAGGTTTGGAGGAGAGCTGTCGTTACAGCTGTTGCCGCTAGTAGATTATGCTTTGGCTTGGACTATCTCTTGGTTAGGGTTTGGACTATCTAATCAGCTCTTGTTGGTGCGCTATCCTTAGGGAAAGGTGCGCTACCCTTTTTTTGGCTATCTAGCCTAGGTTTTGCTTCCAGAGTGATTCTATGTCAAGGTTAAGGTGCTCGAAGGGTGGCTTTGGCCTATGGTTGGGTGACAATAGTGATATTGTCAACGGTAAAACGAGCACATCCATTATTGTCTAACAAGTTATGGGCCCACACCTCCTTCATTCAGTCTAACCACTGGAAGGGAGCATAACCATAAGGATATTGAGCTCGTTGAAGAACTTCCGCTAGGGTTTCTAGCAGGAGCAGTCACCAAAGCACTGTCGCTAGGGTTACTAGCAGGTGTAGTTGCAGAAACCCTAATCCTCTCGTTGATGCACCTTAAGTGAAGGGATTGACCTAATTTCTGGATAGACCAGTGCGCCCTAGCCTAGCGCATCTCCTGGTACTCTCAGCAAGCCAAGAACGTCAAGTTTGAGTTTCTGGTCAAATCTAGGGTTGACCAAGTGAAAGAAGCCATGACCTACTCCATGAATTTAGAAAATAAGTTAGATGGAGCTTCTAACTTCAGAGCGTGGAAGACAAGGATTGACCTTATCCTTGCCAAGAACAAAGCGATGGATATCGTGAAACCAGAGTTTGAAGAAGGAAAAGAGAAAGAACCGTAGAACGTTGCAGCTATGGAGAAGTTTAAAGACGGTGGTATCAATGCCATGAGTATCATAGTGGACTCTATAAAAGACCACTTGATACCCTACATATCCCATCTTGACTCATCAAAGAAGATGTATGATGCCCTAACAAACCTCTTCTCAGTCAAAAACATTGGACAAATAATGAGTCTAAAGAATAAGCTCCGTGACATGAAGTTAAGAGATCAACTACAAGCTATTGAAGAGATCATTTCAGAGAAGGAATTGGTAAACATAGTACTCAATGGTATTCCTAAGACGTGGGATGCATTTTCCTCAAGAATGAACACAAGAAAGGAGTATCCTACATTTGAAGAACTTTGGACTTGATATGCTCAAGAAGAATCCAGGATCAGTGCAAAAGAGAAACCCCAAAAGTAGTATGATGATCAAGCCTCCACAACAAGAGTCAAGAACTTTAGGAACAAAAGGAAGTTTGGTTCAAGGAGGAAGCCAAATCAAGAGAAAGATATTTCATAAATACAATGCTTCAACTGTCGAAAGTATGGTCACTACAAGAATCATTGTCCCGAGCTAAAAAAAAGGAAGGAGAAACACGAAGCATCAATTGCCGAAAAAAAGTAACCTACAAAGAAGACTAAGTAGGATGAAAGAGACTTCTTCTTTTGAAGGTAATGGTACTCTTCTTAGTACTTGTACATATCTTGTTTGCATAGACTCTGTACATATCTTGTATATCTGTCTATTAGAAGACAATATGTTCCAAGAAGAACTATACTTATGGAAGAACAACAAGATAAGGATTTCTATCATTATACAAGTCAGATAACACACACGAAAGGATGAAATACACCAAACAAATCATGTGGAAACTATTACAAGATAAGTCGAAATCAGAATCAATCCTTAGGAGACTTAGAAAAAGCAAAGACAAAAAGAAGTCAGCAATCAAGAGGAAATTGGAAAAAGATTTGTAGCATGTTGCAGAAGGCAATAAGGATGCAAACAGAAGCATGGACTCTCCTAGATGGAGGGAGCCGATTATATATTTCCAAAAGAAAAACATGCACTCATACATGAAGCAAGGGTTAGGAGGGAGCTAATCCTATGATCCATTGAAGATGATGAAGTATATATCCATGGTAGCAGCCATGAAAGGCAGTACGTGTTCAGTTCGACCTCAGAAGAAGTCTTCTTTGAAGAGAAGCCTTAAAGTATCCCTAATTGTCCATCCACATCTGTGATCCTATAATGAAAGGAAGAAGTGAAATCTTTAGGGCATGGAATCTATAAGAAACTCCATGGACCCAAGAGCTAAAGAAAAACATCAGGAAGAACATGAAGATTCCAAGAAAGAAAGAGAAACCAGAACAACCAATCACTGTATTAAGAATCACATGATCACAACCCTGATATGAACTCAATAAAAGCAATCAAGCAGAGGAACTGAAAGTTGTGATGAAGAACAATGTATATATGCAAGCATTGCAAGGTACAGAACTAGAGGTTCTCCCAGATGGAGGGAGAAGACTATGATGATTACTTGTTCCAATAAATCAGACATACCTCTACATGAGTCTTTATATCATCCGCAATATCCATGGGTTGGATTTCTACATCAGATGAATGCAAAGACTGTTCTCCAGAGCAATTGAACAAAGAGAGTATGAAGAGAAACCTCAAGACTTTGAAACATACCAGAAAGAGACTCGTGTATGCAGATAGAAGAAGATAACTTGGTGGAGAACCTCCAGTGCACATCAGAAGCGTGGTGAATATTTTCTATAACAGAGATATTGTGTCAAGATGATTACTTAGAAGATCAGATCTCATGATGACAGAAGAAGTGCCACATGGATATGTTCCAGTTTTCCAACAATGATATACTTTATTGATCAGAGCTACATGAAGCCTTCAAAGAAAACCAGTGTTCCAGACCGAAGTACATTTGAAATCAAAAATTACATTATCTGTGATGAAGTCCAGAAAGGAGAAAGTGGTTCTCCAATACATGTCTCCACAAATGAGCATTTGAATATAATATTTACATTAATGTGTTGTGTCATTTGAACAAATATATCAATTGATTACACCTTTGTTCATTGTAACAATGTAAATCATCCATATATTTAATCAACAATGTAACATTTTACTACACTAGACAATACAACAACATAAGAAATTCACTTTATTATATATGGATAAGAGACCCTTCGTTGTACAAAATGAGACAACATAAAGGTCCATGATATTCAAAATGTCAATAMATAATTGTTACAATTATTGGTAACATGTCATCATCCAATTGGAACAATATGTCCACATTAAATAAGAAGTATGATTTTTACAGACAAACATTTCAAATATGAAACTTGCAACATTTAATTCAGATGATCATTGTTCATCACTTGAACTATTGTCATTGCTTGAGCTACTTGCATGCCTCGTTTCTTCATCACTTACATGAGATAATACTTGGGTTATTTGGAATGTTTTGTTGGTTGGATTGATTTTGACACTGCACCTCTTCACGTTCCATCCACAAACATAGAAATAAAGTGTGATGAATATATCTACATTTATATTATAATTTACATGATTACATAAATAAAAAAGCATACCATAGCAATGGGTTTTTCATAAACAAGACACATTCTTTCAAAACCATGTTTCATGCCATCTCTCAAGATATATTTTGTTGGCACCTCTCGTACTTTGTTTCCTACGAGCTTTATATGCCATGACAAAGCATAGATATAATTAAAGGTTTCTTGTCATTCACACACTCTCATT
>JASDQU010373017.1:56887-67723 GCA_032191745.1 Picea mariana
AAATTGGAAAAAGATTTGTAGCATGTTGCAGAAGGCAATAAGGATGCAAACAGAAGCATGGACTCTCCTAGATGGAGGGAGCCGATTATATATTTCCAAAAGAAAAACATGCACTCATACATGAAGCAAGGGTTAGGAGGGAGCTAATCCTATGATCCATTGAAGATGATGAAGTGTATATCCATGGTAGCAGCCATGAAAGGTAGTACGTGTTCAGTTCGACCTTAGAAGAAGTCTTCTTTGAAGAAAAGCCTTAAAGTATCCCTAATTGTCCATCCACATCTGTGATCCTATTATGAAAGGAAGAAGTGAAATCTTTAGGGCATGGAATCTATAAGAAACTCCATGGACCCAAGAGCTAAAAAAAAACATCAGGAAGAACATGAAGATTCCAAGAAAGAAAGAGAAACCAGAACAACCAGTCACTGTATTAAGAATCACATGATCACAACCCTGATATGAACTCAATAAAAGCAATCAAGTAGAGGAACTAAAAGTTGTGATGAAGAACAATGTATATATGCAAGCATTGCAAGGTCCAGAACTAGAGGTTCTTCCAGATGGAGGGAGAAGACTATGATGATTACTTGTTCCAATAAATCAGACATACCTCTACATGAGTCTTTATATCATCAGCAATATCCATGGGTTGGAGTTGTACATCAGATGAATGCAAAGACTGTTCTCCAGAGCAATTGAACAAAGAGAGTATGAAGAGAAACCTCAAGACTTTGAAACATACTAGAAAGAGACCCATGTATGCAGATAGAAGAAGATAACTTGGTGGAGAACCTCCAGTGCACATCAAAAGCATGGTGAATATTTTCTATAATAGAGATATTGTGTTAAGATGATTACTTAGAAGATCAGATCTCATGATGACAAAAGAAGTGCCACATGGATATGTTCCAGTTTTCCAACAATGATATACTTTATTGATCAGAGCTACATGAAGCCTTAAGAGAAAACCAGTGTTCTAGACCAAAGTACATTTGAAATCAAGAATTACATTATCTATGATGAAGTCCAGAAAGGAGAAAGTGGTTCTCCTATACATGTCTCCACAAATGAGCAGATAAGCAAACATTTTTGGTAAATCTTCTGTCCAAGATGAAAGAGTTTGCATACTCAAGCTGGAGCTCATGGAGACGACTTCCTTATTGAAAAAGGAAGAGATGACTCCTAGGTTGGGAGGGAGGACTGATGTATTATTGATTGATGGAAAGTCATTTTTCAGTTCAAAAAATGGTCTACGATGAGCAGATTCTTTCCAATTCGGAAAGTAGATTGAGATTTCTGACGAACAAACATTTTCCAGTTCGAAAAATGGTCCAGATTGTTGATGTACCATAGACAACGAATTCCCATTGTGGTTAACATGGGAAGTGGTCTAAGGAAGTCTCTCTTCTTGAGGGTTACTCAAGAAGACTGGCTCGCCTCGTCAGACAACGATTTCCCATTGTGGTTAACATGGGGAATGGTCCGTTTTGGAGGTTGGTGCAGAACAATCATTTCCTTTGGAAATGGTCCGGACAATCATTCCTTAGGGAAGACTCATTCTCTCCAGGTTGTACTTTGTTTAGTGCTGGAGGAATGGCCCATGGTCCAGGTTCAACAATCAGGGACAAACATTCCTTAGGGCAGACTCATTCTCTCTAGGTTACACTTTGTTTAGTGTCGGAGGAATGGCCCATGGTGGGGAATGGTCCAGGCTCAAGAAAATCAGGACAATTATTCTTCCTTGCTTGAGAAGAATAGTCCAAATAGCTCATGATTGATGTTTGACCTTCTAAGGGCAGATGCTCTTCCAAGATCTCACAGATGTGAGTGTAAGAATGACCTAGATGATTCAATTTATATCATAACATTGTTTCTGTGCAGGTTGATATCGGATGATTGTTATGAAGACCGTATGTCTCTAGACAATAGATGTATACTACTGTGGTGGATGTGTTCCATTGTTTGTGACTATACGTCACTAATCAAGTACCTGTGTGCTACTTGGTGTGGTAGTGTACCATTGGATTGTAGTTGTGTACTACTATGGATAGACATAGTTGTGTTCTATTGAATGATATTGTTCTGATTGCCTTGAAGACTATTAGCAGTGTTGAAAATGATTATCAGCTGAATGGATGATCAATGGACAAAGATTTCCCAGATGAAAAATGGTTCAGGTCATTTATTCTTCTAGGACATATGTCTAAATTAGAAGAATGGCTCTTGTGTCACTCTATGGTGTGAGTGACTTGTCCAGCATCATGACTAATTATTCAGATGGAGTATGGTTTCAAGAGATGATGCAGCTGATGACACTGATGGTGATGATGGTGCTCATGATCTAGTCATGAGATAGTCTATGTTGATGCTACTGGGTAAATGGTATGTTTGTTCTCAAGACCATTACCTGTAATACCTCCCTAGCTAGGAGGGAGTGTTAACATTATGGTATCTACGGGAGGTATTTACCTCCACGTGTAAACCTGACGAGAATAGAATATTTCGGGAAGCAAGAAGAAACCCTAATGAATTGGCTAATAACCCTAGAAGACATGTCGGCTCAAGAGGATAAATTGTATTAGGTTATTAGCCTCCAAGAGAAGAAGTCAGCCAGAAGAAATAATATATACTGAATAGACAGATGCCTAGAATGACAAGTCGGCCCAGACAGTTAGCCAGAATTAGTATAAATACAGGAGGCCAATCTTCATTCTACCAGGCATTCTTAGAACTGCAGAGCAACACTTGTGCGCACTGAAGTTGCCTAGTTTTTGCACAAGTTTGGAGGAGAGCTGCCGTTGCAGTAGCTGTAGCTAGCAGATTACGCTTTGGCTTGGACTATCTCTTGGTTAGGGTTTGGACTATCTGATCAGCTCTTGTTGGTGCACTATCCTTGGGGAAAGGTGCACTACCCTTTGTTTGGTTATCTAGCCTAGGGTTTGCTTCCGTAGTGATTATCTGTCAAGGTTAAGGTGCTCGGAGGGTCGCTTCGGCCTATGGTTGGGTGAGAATAGTGATATTGTCAATGGTAAAATGAGCACTTCCATTATATTCTAACAGTAACAATATCATTGAAGGAAGTGGTGCTTTTGTTGTCATTAGAAGCATCGATATTTTTATTACATTTATTTGCACCAGTGAGTAATACTCATTTAAATGCATCGACACATAATTAGATATGAACCACACCGTGGAGTTTAAATGAATACAATGTAGCGATATGTTTTTGTGCTAATTTTTTTGACGTTGTGAGTATGCACATGCAACTACTTTTTTAACAAAAAATTCAATTAATCATTATAAAATAAAATATTTTTATAATAATATTGATTTATATATTTTAACTATTGCATTTGAATATAATATTTACATTAATGTGTTGTGTCATTTTAACAAATATATCAATTGATTACACCTTTGTTCATTATAACAATGTAAATCATCCATATATTTAATCAACAATGTAACATTTTACCACACTAGACAATACAACAACATAAGAAATTCACTTTATTATATATGGATAAGAGACCCTTCGTTGTACAAAATGAGACAACATAAAGGTCCATGATATTCAAAATGTCAATACATAATTGTTACAATTATTGGTAACATGTCATCATCCAATTGGAACAATATGTCCACATTAAATAAGAAGTATGATTTTTACAGACAAACATTTCAAATATGAAACTTGCAACATTTAATTCAGATGATCATTGTTCATCACTTGAACTATTGTCATTGCTTGAGCTACTTGCATGCCTCGTTTCTTCATCACTTACATGAGATAATACTTGGGTTATTTGGAATGTTTTGTTGGTTGGATTGATTTTGACACTGCACCTCTTCACGTTCCATCCACAAACATAGAAATAAAGTGTGATGAATATATCTACATTTATATTATAATTTACATGATTACATAAATAAAAAAGCRTACCATAGCAATGGGTTTTTCATAAACAAGACACATTCTTTCAAAACCATGTTTCATGCCATCTCTCAAGATATATTTTGTTGGCACCTCTCGTACTTTGTTTCCTACGAGCTTTATATGCCATGACAAAGCATAGATATAATTAAAGGTTTCTTGTCATTCACACACTCTCATTCATCTAAAGGGCCTCCTTCACCTCTATTATATATGAGATATTACAAGGAGAACAATTACCATAATGCATGTGTGATAAACCCTTTTTACAATATAGAGAGTTATTGAAGAATAACATTTCAAAATGCCATAGCCATGTAATATAAGACCACTCGGAAATCATTAACAAATTCTAACATTCCCCCTTAATGATGACTAGAGGGATAGAATCACAATTGGAGTTGTGTTACATGCCAATATGAGATCTCACCAATCTAATGATGCCTCATTGTGTGTACAAATCCCTCTCGATGATAGACTATACAACGTAAAATGTGGCTAATGCCTCATTTTTTGTACAAATGCCTCATGATGATAGGCTATACAATGGTAAATGTGGCCACTAGAAAAACATTACATGATGGTTGTAATTTGAATATGAAGATGGCATTACGTTACATTCCCCCTCAATGGAAACTTCAAATATCTTGGATAAGTGGAAAAGATAGCTTCAAACTTTTTTGCTATCAGAGATAAACTGTTGAGTGGAACAATGTAGAAAACCATCCATAAGTTGCAACTAGATCCTCAATAAGGTGTAAGGAGAAGACACTTGCTATCATCAAGAACCGATGCAACATGACCAACAACCAAGTTCTCAATAAGGTGCAAGGAGAAGACACTTGCTACCATCAAGAACCAATGCAACGACCAACAATAACAACATTGATATGTTAATGATGAAGTGTTGAGCAACTAGAAAATAGAGTAATAATTTGCAGAACCAAATTATCTCCAAACTCTTCACACAAATTGTTGAGGAACATGTGAAGCAAACATAGAGCTAACTGCAAGAAGAACCCTCCAAGAGAAAAGGCACATACAATCATGAAAAGCACACAATGTGTCAGATAAAAATTTCTCCAAGAAGTCATGAATGGTAGTAGAAGATGAAGCTGAATGTGATTCAATAGGCTAAAAGTGTCGATGATCAACTGAAGTGCTTCAATCAGGAACTTGAAAATGATCTCACAATGATCATCAATCTCAATCAAGTGCTCAATCCCGTGCTACATGCAATGTAAAATGATCTCCCATCACAAATACATAGTGCCAAGCAAAGAACCAAATTTATTCCATCGAGAAATTGTCTTAGATATAGTGGTAAACCTCAGCGTGCTTCTGCAAACAATGATCCAATACTTTGGGTGCACAACAATACAAGGGCCAAGGCTACACTATGGATCTGAGTGTATGGAGGTTGATGTAAAAGTAGATAAAAAATCTACTTGTGATGGCACCTTTAAACAAGAAGTTAACCAAAGAGATGATCCATGAGTACGAGATCTCAAATAAGCAAAGAAAAACCCTTGCTGCAAAAGGACTAATTTTAGATTAGAATGGAAAGGTTGTATATTTTCAACAAACCCTCATTACATAGAACAAAATTGTTGTAAGAAAAGTCGTGGTGTGGACGTGCAATGAAAAACCTCGACTCGCTGCTAAAACCTTCATATGGTTGCAAGAAGGTTAGATCAACCTCTAAACAGTGAGATCGACCTCCCAACAGGAAACACACTGCAAAAATTGGATGGATCAACCTACCAATAAGAAAAACACTACAACTTGGATGAATCGGCCTCTAAACAGTGAGATAGGCCTTGCAACAAGCAAATCGCCTTATTGGAGCATGAACGTGGTTGTAAGATGGTTCAAAGGGAAAATCGACCTACAAAAGAATTTAGATCCAAGGAAAGAACAACCGTACGTAGCAAAGAAACATCATATCTGCACCTAGAAACCCTCCGATAGGTAAATCAACCTCCAAAGAGAGAGATCAACCCCTTAATCAACAAATCGACCTTGTGAACAAGCGAGTTGTTGCAAAAATTGCATTTGTATAGCTCGGATAGAAGATAGAAGGGAGGGACCATCCAGGTAAACCCTCGAACAATTGACAAATTTTCCCTTACTGAAAAAAATCGGACGGTAAAAGAATCAGATCTGAGGAAAAACGACGTCCAACAACAAATCACCCCTCAATAAGAAAGAATATGACCGTCCATATAAAGTGCATCCATATGATCCATATGGGCTGTGGAGAGGTGAGGGAGAGGCTGGTTGACTAAGCAATGAAACACCACACCCAAAAAAAAAGTTCATTCAAAACGGTTTCCTGGATCAAAAGTTACCAGCTTCAGAGGAAAGGGTTGGGCTCGGTAAAGAAAACAAGTCAGGTAAAAAATTAGGCTTGGTAAACCACCAAACCTAAAATTCGGCCCAAAAAATTTAGGTCATTGAAAAAATTAATTTTCCTAGGCTAGGATTCACAAACAAATTCAGATCTGGGTAAACAAAAGCCAATTTTGACAAATTTTTGTGCTCCAGAGACAATGGAGACGTCTGATTTGTATAAAAATGCTTAGAAAAGGCGATATCTACTTGGATTCAAAAAAATTAAAGTGTTCGTCTTGATAAAATAACACATCTACAAGAGAGGGGGCTCAAACAAACAGATCTACTGAACTTAGATGCAAAAAAAAAAAATTGTGCAAGGAGAAAGAGCTCGATAATCGACTCTAATACTATGCTAGATCCAAAAAATATGCATAAACATATAATGAAATCTAACCGGTCTAAACTCGTATACCAAGCATCAATAGATTTAGTAAATCAAAGAGATAAAAGACAAGAGAGATAAGATTTACATGGTGAAACCCCAATGTGAGGAAACATCCATGGAAGTTTGTCTTTGTATTCGTTAGGCAAACTCCGATCTTACAAGAGAGGGCATCCCCATATGGATGATCTGGTCTAGGGACCCATAGGGTCCAGAGTAAATATCAATATCATAAACCATTTACTCTCTCACACACTCTCACTCATCTAAAGGGCCTCCTTCACCTCTATTATATATGAGAGAGTGAAAGGAGAACAATTCCCATAATACATGTGGGATAAATCATTTTTACAATACAGAGAATTATTGAAGAATAACATTGCAAAATGCAATAGTGATGTAATCTAAGACCACTAAGAAATCATTAACACAGTCTAATAGTCTTGATGCAATGTTGAGTAGAGTTATGAGATTAACTTTAGTAAGAGCACGACTTATAGTTCTGGTTTTGGATGGGGTTGATTATGCATGTACAAAGTCTAATTTCTTAAATTTTTCATTTCAACATAGCTCTACACCTTCATAACTAAACGGGCCTAACTAAATTTGTAGTGTTCAACTATAAGTTTTGGGTTTGATTATCAGAGTGCACACCCATAGTCCATTCCCCACTAAAAATTGACATGTCATAAACCTATTTTCAATGCACTACAATTTTCACACTATGGAAATATTGAGTACATTTAGCAAAGAAAGGCTACAACCTCTCCTTTTTAAGGAGAAACGAGGCGACTCTTTAAAAAATAAATGAGATTCAATACTATGATAGTAGACAATTAGTGCTAAATAGCTTCATTAACCAAGCTATTATGTAATCACAAGATTATGACATTGGATGATATAAGTTTTAAAAAAAATTATATATATCTAGATAGATGTTATATGTACGTAATGAGCATAGATATGTACGTAGAAAACACAGAATTTTTGGATTATGTTTTTCCATTATATAACACATGGACATGAGTTTGTGGATTATATTTTTGGACATTATATTACAACATCATCAAAGACATTAAAGGAATAATAATCATCTATGGAAGTGACTCATGAAAATTTCCTAAAACCAAAACCAAATAGAGGAAGGGCACCCTTCTTTATTGGAGTATTGTTACAAATTTTTGTGCATTATATGCTTATATGAAAACCTTTTGATTTGTTCTAGAACACTTATCCAGAGGACAAATTTGGAAATTGTCATGGAATTTCCTATGGCCTCACATGCAATGCAATTGAAATCATACTTTGAAACACAAAACTTGAGACTAGAAACCACACCTTGGCGTTGTTGATGAGAAACCCTTATATATTAATATTGCACACACTCAATTGCATATACAGAGAGATATCAAAAAGGAAAAATGTGAGTGACCTATTATTCTAATATATTTAGAGCCCAACATAAATAGTAGTAAGACTACCTATATTTACATTTTGTGATCAAGAGCACAACAAAGAAAAAGACTTGGTTGGATATTGTAAATCATTCCATCATCCTTCCATGTCTATGGATGTTTTCCTAATTATTAATAAATAGACTAAGTACATGAGATCTAAGAGAGAAATATTTGATGTCTTTATTTTGCTTTCTGCTCGCTATATAATTCTTTGCTTGTTTTTTTAGAAAGGCAAGTACTCAACTTGATTTTCCATTTGTTCATGAAAGGAGTTTCTCTGTAGATATTTGAGAATGGTATTATATTCTCTAATAAAATAGGTTGAACTACAGATTGCCAATCAAAGTACACACAACACACCATCAACATGCATTTCATGACCTAATTATGATGAGAGAAGTCAGTCGAATTAACCAAGAGTGATATTGAGAATGATTTATAATAAAATATGTGTCATTGTGCTAGCAAATAATTCAATAACTCTAGAATCCATGATCGGAGCATGCATCAATGCATTGAAATGCAAGCATTTTAGTAAAGTAGTTTAATATAATAATAGTAGATTAATGTATTATGTCCTTTTACATGCAAATTACTGGATTTTTTTGTTTGTTTGTCTTGGACACATTAATGCATTAATGTTAAATATGGAAACCTTTSTTATACAATTGTACGARGAATATAACTCAATATAGGACAAAGAAGATAACCCRATTTGGAGATCCAAAGAACTGGGTACTTACCAAATTAATATGCAAAAGTCGTCAAATGAAAGATGGATTGGATGTTGCGGCCCTCCTTGTGAAACTCCTCGTGTGTTGAGAATAAGTATCGCTATTGCAAATTTTGTGGAAGGAAAAGAAACAAATAAGAAATTGTATCTGGAAATGATAAAGCCTCTAATTTCGACACTAATAGATGGAGACCGCGGTGGTATGTTCTCACATAGGTCGCTTGACGTTGAGTAAACTAGGAAGAATCAAAATGAATAAGAATATGAGAGGCAATTTTTGGCTCAACCTCCATTATCATGGTCCTTAAGTAGGGGAAAAATCATTCCTTATAACCCCCAATTCCATGAAGCATGGGATAAAAAGCTACCATAAAAATCATCATTCCAAAAAATATGGTAGAATGGAAAACTCAAACAAATTGAATGTAACACCCCATTTTCCCCAAAATGTAAATAAACGTCTAAATGTCGCCATCTGTCATGGATAGCATGTTTAATGTTTTGGACCTTGATGAACAATTAAAACGATAAAATGCAGTTTGATGATAATTAAAAGAAATTGTTGATGGGTGGAGAACTTACACATAAAATGATGCCATGAGAGGGAATGGTGAGGGGGAAGCTAACTGGTTGAGATGACCCTTTCCAGGCAGAACCCCGTTGAATTTAAAATAGTCAAGCCCAGAATTGTCCTCTCTCCCAGAATATTTATTTACCAATCAAGCTAGTGTTTGGGTGGTCCTCTTCGAAAATCAATGAGAGAATGGGCATAGTACCCATTTGGAAGTTTTTGATCTAAGTCATGAATTTGGGGGATTTGACCACAAAATCTTGCTGCAGAAGGAAAGAAAATGAGGAAAATCATGGACAGAGGAGAGAGGACACACATGGTTGGGTTTGGGACCAAATTTTAGTGGAGAAGAGTGTGTGAAACTCCTCTATTTCTTAACAAACAGAGGGAAGTCAAGTTCTCTGTGTTTTGGGTAAGAAAATAGCAAATACATTATCTAAACCAAGGTGATAAACGAGGTTGTGAAATTTAGGTATTTAGTTGTCTAAGCTAACTGTTGTGACTTCCTAAGCTAAGAGCAGACCCCCTTGCTTGGTGGAATATGAGATATAACCTGCTAAATTTTGCTGGGGAAGGAGAGTGGTCTTCATCTTTTTTTACCTCTGTTAATGAGTGAGGATTTCCCTTGTGGCATCATATTTTGGCTAGGGGGTGGCCAGCTGAAAGGATAGACAAAATACAACTGTGCCTATGGTTGGGTGTGTTATCCCCATTTTGTGGATAACTAAGAAGATTATATCTAAAGGCCCTCAAGTTGCAGATATGAAGAGTCGATAGACTACATGGCCACTAGTATCCTTTTGCATAGATGGAGACCCTCCTCACCACCACAAATGGTCATAGATTTCTAGATGGAATGCACCACATCAGTTGGCTTCCAGAAGGTATTGGGCCTTGCTCCATTAGGTACAAGTCAGTATTATGGTAAGCATCATTTCAATATTTAATCCATTTGAGTGTGTTATATATTAGATTGCTCTAGTTTTTATGATATATGCTTGAACATTGTGCCTTTCGCCCTGCTTCACCTTGGTGGTTGACATTGTGCCCTAGTAAGTGGTCTTAGGGATGGGTTTTCTACTAGGAACTCCCTTGAATATCCATCGTACCGTTCTCGACCATACTTACCACTTTCCATCACTATTCCCCCCCATTTCCTTATCTCTTCGGATTTTAGGGTGTATTGACCCAAGAAGGGGTTGTCTCTCATTCTATGGGAAGAAGGGGCTAAAGGCCCAAAGGGATTGATGTTGGGTAAAAGGTAAAAGCCTATGTATGAACCTTCTAGATGATTTTCCCAAGGATCACCCAAGAAAGAAATGAAACACTTATCTTTGAGTAAAAGGGGACCCACAATGAAAT
>JASDQU010373017.1:75114-88428 GCA_032191745.1 Picea mariana
GCCAAGGCAGTGTCCTTCAACCTTTCCTTAAAATTATGAAAGAATGGCAAATAATGGGCTTGGAAAAAGTGCATTGTGGATGAAGGTACCACACACCCTCTAGAGAGGCACCCATGAATGAGACATTACGACCTCTTGTATGTCATGAGCCCTATGCCCATTGAGTCTTGACCCCAAACACCTCACCCACTTTACATGGTTTAGAGAGGGATCTATTGGAAACTTTCCTTTACCTAGGGAAATATATACCCAATAGGACACCTCATCAACCCTCTTATATTCAAGCTTGACAAGTCCCATAATGTCTTTGAGCAATTAATTGTTTGATATAGTGATCTTTGATGCATATGCTTAGGTGGCTCATTTATTGATTGGATTCACTTATCATGATGTTATGACTTAAGATCTTTGGAGGGCATGAATATTTGTCTTTGCAAGACCTAGTTGGTGGATAGTTTTGGAAGAACAATCCTAGCTAGGGCTTCCATGGGGCTTGAAGCCCACAGATGGATGCTAAGGGGCTGGATGCTAGAGGAGAAAGATCAAACTTGAAAGGACTTAAAGATGACTTGGACGATGTATCCTAGTCTCCACATGCCAAATGCTTTTCCTAGGAGAGGCAAAGTGTCACATCAAGAGGCATGGCGTCACTTAGGGGGGTTAGGGCTTGGTGGGGAGGTGACATGCATTGACACAAGGATGTTTTGGAAGAATCATGAAGGAAGTGGTCATAATGCTTGATATGTGGCTTTGGGAAACCTCTCCACTCTCCTCCATCACCAACGACCTCCTCTTAGTGCCAAAACGTCCCCTAAAGGGGTGACGTCCTTATGAATTATGGTTTTTCTTATGTGCAACAATGAATTTTTAATGAATTGTTTAATATTACTTTGTTAAGGGGTAAAGATTAGGTTTGTTGACCCCTATTCTTGTGGTTTACCCCTAAATATGTGGATAAGCCACCTTGGTGACATTTTATATAAATAAGAGATCATAAGATCTCATTTTAACATAACTCTCCCTCTTGTGAGAAGACTTCGTCTGAAATTTTCGCTATCTTTGGAAAATGGTGCCTCTTGTGCTATTGTTTATGGTTATCTCTTGATGTAAGGTTGATGGAAGTGATACCCTAGCCTTGGAAGGCTTATCTCTTGCTATTGTGGTGGATTATCTTGCATTTTCCCTTGAATTGGTATGGTCTTTACTTTCATGCTATCATTTGTTTCAAGTCAAGGTTATTGTGCTAGGAGCTAGGTGGGAAGTGTTATCACACTAAATTGCCTTGGGTATTTTAGTTTGTTTTTACCTTTTTTAAAGCCTTAGATTTTAAAATAATTTTTTCATCCTTTTAAAGTTATGTTTGTTAGGACCCCTTGGATGACTAAACTTTTGAGTCATAGCTCATGTTTTGATCCTCAATTTGACTTTTGATCCTTGAACCCTTTTAGCTCATGGTTTATTCTTTTTGGTCCCTTTCATGATTTGTCCCTAGGTCGATACCTCCCATGATCAGGCTGATGTGACACACCTCTCTCCTCACTCATGACCCCACAAGCATGCCTCATTGTCCTTGCTTACCTATCTAATCATATTTTTGAATTGGAAGCGTTGCCCACTCATCAGGCAATTCCGTAGCGCCTGTCATGTTTATCATACCACCAACACAAGTCATGATTTCCACGATCGATAACATATCCCTTGTTTTCAGTGCTAAAATTCAGTTAAAGTGCCTTCAAAAGATCTTGCATTTATGTTCCTTGATAACAGTTTCTAATTTTGAAAACTCAACAATGCTGCGCTGCGTGAATTCTCCAGTTCTGATCAGGCGATCGCATGTCAGCCAAATCTTACTACTGTGCGAGATTCCAGGGCTGAAGTTTCCTCATTTTCATCATATGATTGCATTGAAGAGCTAAACATGTGTCTACTATGCAGGTATCCACTGTTACCTCCTCTGCGTATTAATCCTCATAGGAAATTTGTGATCGGGTTTTTGTTTTGCTAAGTTTGCACAACGGTAAAAGATTCATCTTTGTACGATATCCTCATCTCCTCTCTTTTTCAAACCTGTAAACCTCATGGCCTATATATGAGTCAGATTTCTGTTGTCTGCCTTAGCCCTTGAAGTTGCAAGCTTTAGACTAGTCTATCCTCTGCGTATGCATTGCGCTACCCAGAGGTGTTGCTTAGCCTCTTGCTGCTTCCCCTGACTCCTTTCATCTCGAAATTAAACGTTTTACTCAGTTGCATAGGGTCAGCCTTGCATATTTGAAACCCCATTCAAAGTCTCCTGAGCATTACCAAACATTTTAAGAACCCTCATTCTGAGTCATGGAGACCCCTAAATCGAAGAAGGCACATAAAGGAGGCAAGATAGTTAGGACAAAACCAGTGGACATGCTTCCTTTTAATACAAAACCCATGGAGAGAGAGGCCTTTCAAAGAGTAGGGTGCCTTTTCTTCTGTCAGAACATGCAGAGAGGCCATCCAGAGGTAGCAAGACAGTTTGCATTGTAGTTTGATGATAAGAAAACTAAGGTTGGGGATTTGGAGTTTGAAGTTTGAAGTGACTGAAGCCTCCATCTGAGCTGCAACAGGGATCCCCATTATAGGTGAAAGGTGGTTCAAAGCCATGGATTTGAGTTCAGCTTATGCAAAAGATCTCTTCAAACCTGAATATCAAGCCAATGATCTATCCAAAAGTATGCCAAGGAGCCAATTGATTGAACAATTTAACATACTACTGAAGATCATACAAAGATATTTTACTTATGAAGGGAGATTCAACACATTATACCAGTACCATATAAGATTGTTGCTACATTTTATTGGTAAGGTTGAGATGAATATTCCTTATTACTTGTTGAGGAGTATAGGTAAGATGTCAGACATGATACAGGCCAAATCTAAAGATGTGGATTCTATCCTTTTCCACTATGGATTAATCAGAATGCTAGTATTTGAGAAATTGGGCAAGAAAGATATTTCATGGGAGCATTTTGTGGTTACCTCTCATTTTAAGTTGGATTTAGCACCCACTCCTCAATCACAGAGGGAAAGTTCTTTGTCACCTACCAGTGCTATCAAAGCAGGGACCAGTAGGAAGAGAAAGGGCAGAGCCCCTGTTCAAGTGTCAAAGGTCAACAAGTAGGTCATTGAAGCTGAGGAGGAAGTCTGTCCTTCTCCACACAAATATTTTTCACCACCTCCTCCACCAGGGTTAGAAGAGGTGCCTCCTTATACCAAAGCTACATCTAAGAGAGGGAAGAAGATTCTCTTTTCCCTTTCTCCTCCAGTAGTCGCATTCAAAGGTAAAATACCTTTCACAAGGTCATCAATTCCTAAGGAGGATTATAGAGAGCATTCCTTACCAGAGATCCCTCTTCAAAAGAAGAAGGGGAATAATATTGAAAAGCCTCTAGAGGAGAAATTAGAAACCCTTGTACATAAGAAGAAGGGTAAAGGTGCTAAATGAACTTTGGAGAAGAGAGATGAGACCTCTGAGAAAGGCATTGAGAAGATTGCCGAAAGAAAACAAGAATCCCTTGTACATAAAGGTAAAGGTACTAAAATACCTTTGGATAGAAAAGAGGAAACCCCTGTGAAACACTTCGAGGAGCCTGTGGTAAGAAATGAAGAAACCACTGTGCAGAGAAAGAAGGGTAAAAGTAAGGCCACTGAGAAACTTGATGAAGTGGACAAAACACTTCCCATGCAGGAGGAAGAGGAGTCTGAGGAAAAGCCTATTAAGATTGAGCATGCCACTGTCCCTCCTGACATACAGACCTACAAAAGGCTTATCAAGAAACTTAAAGATGCAAGGAAAGAAATAGTTCATCTTAAAGCAGAAGACAAGGTCCACTTGGCTCAAATGAAAGAGCTCATGGCTGGCTACAATCATACCCTTGACTTGGCAAGGTTTGCAGCGAGAAAGGCTCCACCCCTTCATAAACAGCTGAAGAATCTTTATAGACAGAACATAGTCTTTCAGTCTCAGAACATCAAGTTAAAGGTAGAGCTAAAACACTTTCAAGATGAGGTATCCCAAAGGAATTTACAGGTGTTGGTTGAAGCTGCCATTGAGGATGATAAACCAACAACTAAGGAGAGCATAGCTACACAGAATACGTCAGTCAATGTTAGGAAAAAGAAGTCTGCTGTGCCAATTGAAGATCCTCTTTCTACCAGAAAGAGTGTGAGGCTAAGTGTTAAAATGACAAAAAGATGGTAATGGTAAGCCGCATTTTTGAGAATTGTTCCTTTTTGGGAGGGTTAACTAATATGCACATACTAGCTGTGCCATCTATACAGGCTTCTAGGCATTTAGCTATATGGATTTTGAGTTTTGCTAAGTGATAGCTTCACCCAGTGGTAAAAGGCATTACCTATGGTATAGTCAAGGCACCTAAGTAAAATGGTTTTGTCATCATGAAAGGACACCCACCACTCTGTACATATTCAAGATTGAAAGGCACTGCGTTTTGGCAATGCTACCCAAACCTATAAGAGACACAGCGTAAGTGACGCTACGTAATATTTGGCAGGGAGCAGGTTTACACAGAGGCACAACACAGGGGTGCTACCCAATATTTCAACAGAGGACCAATGTTGGCACATATATGCAGCACCGTGGTGCTACCTACATGCACTACCTTCTCTCCTTGTTCCATTTTACAGTGTGCTACCCAGAGTTGCTACCCAAGGAAATTTCCAACAAACACCAGGAATCTAGGAGGACTAGGCCAACAACTTTTTGGATAAGTTGATGATGGAGAAAATTACAGAAGTAGCAGTTGGCATTTTGAAGACAACTACATGCTCCAAAGGGACACATGGAAAAACATGAGCTGAGAAGTAAAACATGATCAAAGCAGTTAAAAGCATGATTGGATTAGTCACCAACATTTCCCTGTTTTATAGCATAGGCTGCTATTCTAGTTGTTAGAACAAATAAATGTTTGGAGATTTTCAAGGGAAACAGGCCAGCTCGTACCTCCAGTTGTTGCCTCCCTTTCTTGTTATATATAGATAGATCAATTGCTTTAGTAGGTAGGGATGGTTGAGCAAGGCTCCCTTTTACTTGTAATATTTTGATGAAGTGACTATGATCTAGTGATGTACTAGATTTAAGACGTTTTGGCTAATAGAAATCAACTTCTCTTTCAGTCTATTTGTTTCTAATGCTAAATGTTCATGCTTTGAATGATTCACATGAATTATTGTGGTGATGTTATGGTGGATGTTTGATCATTATATTATCATATGTTTATTTAGCTTCTTTAGTTTCTGATGTCAAGAAGATCTTGTGATTAGAAACTTTCTTCCTTAGACTTTTGTAGACCTGACGTTTGCAACAGTCCCTACACTCCTCTCACTCAAGTCTTACCTCTATTCATACTTACTCCCAAACTACTGATAGAAGTTAGCCAAGACATTAATTGCTAGTGCATGCTAGCCCTGTTGTCTGAGTTAGAACATTACCATTTGAGTCCTTTTCCATTTGACCCTTTAAAACACTCTTTCATTCACATATAACTTGATGGGTACTGGGCTTTCCTTCCATGCAATCTAAAGGTGACTCCTAGTGCTAACAGGAAGTATAAGGGCATACATCCCCACCATATCCTTCATCATTTTATGCTTCATATTATTGGTTAAACAAGGTTTCACTAAGAGAAGTATAAGGGCATACACCCTCTTAGCTTAAACCATAGCAAGGGAAACTTTCCTTGGGGAGTAAGAGGGTTTACACCCCCATGGAGGAAGCTTCTCTAAGAGCTTTCTTTGCATGACCCCATTAACCCAATTATTAAGAGCACTAGTCATTTATTTTTGCATTGGAGATATAAAATTGTTGCCTTGGGAAACATGATTTTTGCGGATAATAAGTCTATCTCTTTTGGAATGTTTTTCTTGAATTCAAAGGTGGCTATAGAATTGATTTTGCTGTTGTAAAACTTTGAATTCTGTATCCATAAGGCTGATAATTTACTGCATAAAATCATTTCATACCAACCCTCTTATTTTCTCTCAAATTATTTCACATAATTCATAATCAATTCTTGATTTTGTTTTGCATTGTTAACTAGTCTTGAATTTACTTCATTCCGATTTAGGTATCTTTATTTGCTGATATACATTAGTTACTAACTACTATTATTAGGGACAACAAGCTTCACTTTCTTGTCCACTTGATTATATTGCAACATATGCTTGTTTTTCTTGTGTCTCGAGCATGTATTTCACACTTGGTGGGTAACTCAACCTACTTGGCAACCCTTGAACCTTCTCAAGACCTCATTCCAAGACCTTCATACCATTTAGACTTGAATTCTAGGGAATTCATCTCCATATTCATCCATCTTCATCCCTTTCCCCCTAGAGTCACCGAGATCCCCCCCTTGAGGTGTTTACCTCACCTCTAAAGCGATGGGGACACCTGCCTAAGGTGACAGTGGGTAGGTGACCTCTTAATTTTCGCCATTTAGTGGTTGGTGTTAGCACTCCGTAAATCTATTTGGCTGATAAATAGACGAAGAAGGTAACTTTTTCAACCAACTTTGAGACCCGAAACTAGCCTTTCATATATGGAGAGGGCTCTCTCAGAAATGACACGGTCTCTGCACAGGATATGGCTTTGCAAACAGTGGCTAGATTTAACACCGATGATAAAATGTCTCTGGTTATATTGGCGCAAAAAAATAAAAATCGGGCTATGGAGTCGGTCTGAGGAAGAGACAAAACAAATGACCCAGTGACTGGATTCGAGAGGAGAAGGCTAGACGAGTAATAACGTTTAGTGTAAACCGTAAAGTGTGGTGGGAGAAAAAATACAGGAAGCAACTCAAGAGTGCCACTGTGGACGAATTCAGAGTTAGCTTGAGAGGAAAACGTTTTGTCTAAGTGGCGCGAACAAGGGGCGCAGTACAACGAATCCACAGGTTCAAAAATTTGATCCGAAATAGACGATATGAGATATGAAATAAGAGATAACAGGAAACACATACGCAGAGAAAGAAACACAATACATCCGACTATCGCAACTAGAATCTTTTCATCAAATCACAGGACCTTTGCATTAAATTTCAGTCAAACTCAGACTACATACAATAGCATTTGTTTCTCAAAATTGCCAACCAACCTGGCTTACATAAAAAATATGAAATATATAAGTGAGGGCGCCGCTTGGACTGCCCTGATTTCTGACTGCTAACCCTAGATTAGGAAAAACAGTGCCACATGTGCCAGAAACTCTTCGCATGGCACTATCTAAAAATATGAAACAATCATGTATGTCTACTAACAACGACCTTCAAATTCGCCACGAGGTCTGGTCGTCGGTCGGGATTCGACGTAGGAAAAATGTGTCGCTGTATATCTCAATTGGGCATCCCATCGAACATATGTCTGTCCAAAATATATTGTCTGCAACATTGGTTTTTCCTTCCATTATGCGCTTATTAGCTGGAGAGCTGTGTGCAACAAACAACCGTTCGAATCTCGTGACCGTTACCAAAATGGTGAGATGCTTCAGAGGACGTGTATCACTCAAAATTGTTGTGGAAAAGAATGCCGCCCGTTAATATTTCTCCCCTTGTACGCTGGCAAGAGCCATGCATACTTCCTGTTCGGCTGCCTTGCACTCTCCGGGATGCTCCGTGTGCTTTTCCTCTGCCAGCCTTTGTGCCTCTCGCAGTTGGACAATAACGTTCTAAGCCTCTTTAAGATGCCTTTTCAGCCACACCACATTCCCTCCGCGACTCTGTGACGCTGATGCCTCCGCTGTTTTTGTCGCTAGCTGTCGTTTTAATTCCCTTTTCCCCTGATAAAGCTTGGAAATAACCACCTTTGCTTTTTTTAGCTGCCGAGATGGCGTTTCCTCATTTTTTTCCGTGGCTTCTGCATTCCTTGTTTCGATCCTACAATCCCGACCCGATTTCGCGACAAGCTCTAGCCGGGTGATGCGCCTGAGTAATCCTTCAGCTGCCGATCTAACGCGTGGTCCTTCTGGAATTCAAACCTTCGTGATCTCTTCATTCTTTCTCGACATGTCCCTCCTCCAAGGCAGCTGCTGTTTGGAGAAGGAAGCTCCTGTTGTCTCCCTCTTCTATATGAATTTCTCTGTTTTAGCTGTCCCATGTCTTAAACTGGTCTCTTCTGTAGGTGAAAGAATGGTTTCTTCTACGTCTTTGGGAATAGCGGCTGCAGGCGCGAAAGAATCCCAATCTCTTTGGGGTTCAGACCTTGCAATTCTGCCGCTTCCCACGTCCTTTTCTGTACTCTGAGAAGCCGCCATGGTGCGACCAAGGTATACTCTACGCGCAATGTTTGAACGAACATATCGAGGGGAGGTTCTAAAACACTTGGATTGGCAAAGGGAAATTGCGGAAAAAAAACTTAAAACAGGTTCTACGACCGGAGAGCATGCTGAGCATATGATATTTATAGCGAATCGGCCGAGAGAGGAAAACATGCCAGAAATCAATGAATTTATGGCGACGATATGTTTCAAGTCGGCCCTTAGGTTGTTCATGGCAAATCCCGGCATGTGGAGTGCAGGTGATACAGCTTGATGTGCATGTATAATACGAACGCTGCAATTATTCATTCCTTTGGCCCTCATGATGAACTGATAATAACTGTGGCACTTACTGACGCGACCTTATATTAACCATTTGACTCGACAGGGGTACGTAAAATTGGATTTTTAATGGGATTCGACCTTTTGGGAAAAGACATGCCCGTACCACGTATACAGTTTCTGACTCTGACACCCTTTCCCATTTCCAAGTGCCGAACGACCATTTGCTGACTTCAGCCTCACGGTGTTTCGTACTTGGCTTTCACATGTTTGGGTGCATGGATCATTACATGACTCAAAACTGACTCTAAATGGAAAGAAAAATGGTGGCGCTAACAGTTGGGTCGAGCTTTACCCAACCTACAACTTGTGGGATAACATTTTGGCTCCATTGTCGGGGATAATTTTGAATCCTCTTCAGAACCCTAACGACACTTTGGCAAGCTATCCCAAATCCTTTCCATTAGCTTGCGTGGAGACTCCACCCAAGGGATGTTCCCTTTCCACCTTTCTCGGTGAGCTTGCACTAAAGCTCACTTTGGAAACTCTACCATGGGATACACTCGAAAGGGGCATTACCAGACCCCAAAGAAAGAACCTCCCAAGTGTCGTAAGACCTTACCCAAAAAATATAAAACCCTTACTTCTCCCTCTCCTCATGGTTGTCCATCTACTTCCTCTAGCCCTTCATCCTCACCTACTACCTCCATGCCTCCTCTCTCACCCATACCCACCTTGCCAAGAGTTACATGGAAACTGCAGGCAAAGAGGCACACAAACCTTTGGACATAACAAATATCCTTGGATCCCCTCATAAACTCCTGAAGGACTTCAACGAGTGGCTACCCATCTTTTCAGGAGAAGATCTCACTACACCTAAATATCACTTGTACCTTTTCTTGCGTAGTCTAGAACCTTGTGACCAACATGAGGATATCTTGATGAAAATTTTCTCCTACACCTTTGTTGGAAGGTCCAAGTATTGGTTTGATGGCATTTACCCAGGAACAATCACAAATTGGAACCTCTTTGAAGAGATTTTCACCAAAATATTTAGTAAAAAGAGAGATTACCAATCCTTTTATAATCAACTTCACTGTTTCAAAAGAAATTCGGGTGAGAATATAAAGGATTTCAATGATAGGTTTAACACCCTCGTAAGATTTTCCCTCAAGAGTTAATACCTTCCATAGCTACCATTCTTAATTATTATATATCAACCATGAAAGATCCATACAGGGTTTTGATTGGGAGACGCCCTTCCACTTTATTTGAGGCTCAAGAGAGAGCATGTGAAATAGAAGAAAACTTAGCTTCCTCTCTCTTGCAAGAATAAGAGTGCTTTAAAGAGACTCTTCAGATTAATCAGATTGATGACTTTGTATCACCAAAATTTTCCTCAGACGTCAAAACTTACCTACAAGAGGAACGAGAAAAAGCATCTGAAAGGGAAGCTTGTCTCATGATCAATCTCTTAGAAGAAGAAAGAGAGGTAACGTTAGAAAAAACAGCTTTCCCACTGAGTAAGATCTTGGACTTCGTAAAGAGGCAAGTAATAGAACAAGCTGAAGAAAAATTTTCTCTATACTTTCGACAAGTTTCTACGAAACCTCTCAAAGAAACGGAAGTTAAAGTCATCAAAGGTGAAGAGAAAGTTTCTTCACCAAATAGGTCAAAGTTGAAAGTACTATGGGTCATATCAAGGTAAACCATCAGGTTCTAGAAGAAGGAATAGACAACAACTTTATTTTGGAAAACTCCCCTTTCCTTGATGAAGAAAGAAGGGAAGGATCTTGGGGCATGGATTTTGACCGTGCACACTCAAACACAGGCTCAGGTGCGGGGATAGTCTTAAGATCACTAGATAACGAGACTACCCTTTTCTCATACAGACTCGAGTTCAATTGCACAAACAACATTGCCGAGTACGAAGCCCTTGTCCTAGGCGTTAACCTGTCCATCGATATGAACATTAAGAACTTGCATGTAAAGGGGGATTCTGACCTAATTGTTTCACAACTCAATAAGAAATTCATTGCAAAAAACCCAAGGTTGAAATAGTACAGGGATGTCATTTGGAATGACATAAAGAAATTTGACAACTTTTCCATTGAGGCCATCCCTAGGGAAGAGAATCACTTGGTAGACAACCTTGTCATTTCCACTTCAACCTTACAACTTTTCAAAGAAATCGACCTCTACAAGATAGAGGTAAATTTCAGAGCCTCGTTACCTAACAACTTAGAACATTGATAAGTTTTTGATGATGATAGTCAACTTCTTTGTTTTCTCCAAAATGAGGGAGATTTCTCTGAAGCTTAAATAAATCTATTGGCTAAGAGAGAAAATATTGAGATCATCGATGTGGATGACAGAACCGTACCTAAAGGTATTGTTCCTTTAGAGATTTGACCAAAAACTGACAACAGTAGCATGCATGAGATGTGTTGTTCCAGAGTCTGTACTTAAGGCTTAGAAGTACAATGTCTAGGCATTCAAAAGTGAGTAAGGTGTAGAGAAGGAAGAAAAGTCAACCTTCGGCAAGGGAAGCTAGGGCTGATTTCTAGGTTGTTGTCTAGATTCCAACTGTTCCTGTATGTTTATGTCCCTTTCAATCGCTGCCCACGAGCGTTCGAGTTCAACCCAGGTAGTGGCTATTTTAAGAATAGTATAAAAAAGATTCAAGGCAATATGTGTTTGATCTGATAGTCCAGGTTCAATATTAGGCTGTCTTGTCAAAGGGACAGTCATAGAGGAACAAAATGATAAGAAAATCTCAATACTTTTTTAGATGCTGTCTCAATTTCGGTCGTATAAAGGAGAGCTATAGCTCTAGTAGTGAAAACAGGGTGCAAACCAAAGACCCTTTCCCATAACTGAGTTATATTTTAATAAATGTGTTTGAGGTGTAAGAAAACATTAAGCTGTCTATCATGTAAAGCTCCTATCAAGGGAGAATCTCACTTATAAACAGAAGAAGAAAAAGATAAAGAAATAACCTGATGAAGCATAAAATATATATAGAAATCTAAAATGTTCACTGGTGTTATACATGCTGATAGCCGGTACAGAGGAAAAACAATAAACAATATAGAAAACTAAAATATAGTCACTATAGTAGAGGTTGTACTAAATTATAGCGAAACATTCATTAGATACATATATGAAATGAAATGAAATATGAAATATAAGGAAACAAACTCATAACATAGTCGCGATGGAATCGAGAATCTTTGGATTTGCTTTATATTAACTCTCAAGGGAGAAAAATCTCTATTACAATCGACCCAAAAAGGTCCAGCCATTGTTCCTTCCTTCTATTGTACATTTATACAGATTCACATATGATGGAATCTCAATCGTTCCAGGATTTTCAGTTACAACAAGAAGGAGATCAATCGTTTCATTTCTTTATCTCTGTCTCTATTTAGTACCAGAAGCCTGCCCCTTCGCATGCTCAGTACAAGTGACACATTTCTCCACCAGCCGAGATATCAACCTGGAAGGTTTCACTTGACAATTGGCCTCACAAACTTAACAATCTCTGACTAATTGTGGTAACCTTTCTTCCATCTGTCGGTCTAGGGTGTCGATGGTGCACAATCGCACACTTGGTTTAATAATCCATTTATCTATTTGAACTATGTCTGCCAGAGTTGCTTGTGAGATTTCGACCGAATCGCTTTCTTCTTTCTCATTTATATCAAGCGAGAATTTCGCTATATTCATTTGGTTCAGTGTCTCAACATTTCTGTCACTATCAATGCCTAACAGATCTCCATCTATAGAACCAAAGGCCTCTTCCCAGGATTTCCTTATCTTCTTGGCTTGCAATTTGCCTTCTGATATGTCGCGCTCCCATTCTTTCGACAAAATATTACCTCGGGTCTATCCCAAAATGGAAAACTCGAAACTATTTGCCGATTCGCTATTTGTTGTAGCTATTGCAGCCTCTTGAAATGTGACCCAAGATGCTCCAACTTCTCTCTCTCTGACAGATAAGTTTTCCAATACTTGATCAACAAGCAGGCAGTTGTCTTGAATCGTCTTTACCTTGGCAAGTAAACTTCGCTGGGCTACAGAAACTCTACTCTAAATCTCCATAGCCTGGGACTAGAATATCTCGATATTTATAACTTGGATTTCGGTGAGCTCTAATCTAACCTGTAGTTGCTCAATCAAGTCTCTTTGCGGGCCTACCTGTATTTGACTGGTCTGAGCTACCAGCTCTGCTTGTTTGAGCTTATCTTTGAGCAGTGCAATTTCCTTTTTGTCGGCCATTCTTGCTTGTTCTATTCATGTGCTTGCCTGGTCCTTAGTAGCCTCCTCTGCTATGGCTAGTTTAGCTTCTAGGGTTTTGATGAGGCGATTTTTTCGCTTCAGCTGATTTTTCAAAACCCCGACTGAAAATTGGTTTGCCGTAGCATACGCCCCTAATGTCCCGGCTATTTCTGTCGCAAACTCTTCTTTCTTCTTATCTTTTCCATCAGTCAACACCTTAAATTTATTGGCCGTTGATCCTCCTTCTTGATAGAATTCTCTTTTTACCACAACTTTTCTCTTTTTATCAAAAAAGAACTCATTTGGAGGGAGCTCTTCCATCCTTATAGGTCTCAATTCTTCGTTAAAAATCCACCCTGCGTCTATGTTCCCTTGAGTTGACTGTAAGGGAGTAATGGAGGCGATGGGATCTCCGATTTGCTTAGCTGATTGGCCTGGAGTGGCAACTGGAG
>JASDQU010373017.1:90979-102091 GCA_032191745.1 Picea mariana
CGCCGTTTCGCCCCTCGGGACTTGTAAACTACGTGATCTATAACTTGCGACATGTGACATCCCGAGGTAAAAAGGAGAGACTCGTTTAAACGATTAAAATAAAACAAATCATGCCTTAAGAGTATGATAGCCATCGCTGCTTGTGTGATGAGACTCTTGAGAATTTGGGGAAAATAAAGGAGAATACCAAAACCAACTTTCGATTTCAAGCGTTAGGATATAAAATTTAGAAAAGGCTAAAAAAAAAAAGGCGGGTCCAACATAGGCTCCAACTAGGGATCCCGTTTTCTTGCAAGATGGGAAGAACAGTAGACCACACGCCTATATTGGGTAAATGGAGTCAATGGCATTAATCCAGCAAAAATGTTTCTTAGAACAGGATACCGTAAGGGAAAGGGACTTCGTCTTTTACCTTCGAAAAGCTTTCAAAACTAAGATACTTTTTGCACTGAGCTGTAGTCCCTTTCACGACTTTCTCCTTCTCGTTACTGAATTCAGGTCAGCGTTGAGACAATCAAAACAGTTCTAGGAGACCCAACATATCTTGTGGTTATCGGCTTGCATCAAAATAAACAATTTTTTATGTTTTTAATCAGGGAGCCCTGTCTGAACTTGGGATGTAGATCGGGTTTTGAAAAAATTAGTTACCAGAGCAGAATGATATTCATGTATAACAACCTTACAGATATCTTAGATATTGCTTCACTGTCAGCGAGCCTGTTCAGTACCCCGATGAAGTTATCTGGCCCTTTTTACTGAATTTACTTTCACCACTTCGAAATATATTTATGCATTTAAATGCTGAGACGAGGGGAATCATTTCTGAATTTTCTTTCATCGTTTTTTGGACTAGATGAGGGCAATCATTTCTAAATTTCCTTTCACCACCTGCCTTATAATTTGATTTTTTTAGAGCAGCAAGTGGGGGCAATTAGTTTGTATGAGGGCTGATATCTGTGTAACATTTTGCATTATAGGTCTGCCAACTTACTTTGTTTACTCTGTACCAACCTTCCCTTAACTTTCACAACACCTTCGTTTGCAGGGAAAAAGGGAAAAAATAACTTTTTTTGGGGTGTTCTATTTGAGCAAGCCTCAATCCTCCGAAACTGTTGAAAAACCTAGAAAAGTCAGGATCACTTAAGCGTCACTTTGGTTAGCAAGGGACCGAGGAGTTGTCAAGATTAGCTTACTTTTCACAATCTGCTTTGAAACTTTCGAGGTTAAAACGTAATCTCTTCCCCCTACGTATGCGAAACCGGAAAGATGCTGGCTTTTTCAAAAGGTAAACCTGAAAGCAAAAAAGGGTGACAGATAGAGATCTATGGACTGAAAAATGGGGGGTCAAAAATCAAAACTGACTCTTGAATTTTTTTTTCGGGGGTGCTTTACTTTGGGTGGCGTATTCATTTCGTTTTATTCTTTCGTAAACATTTAGCCATGGAAATGTTCCTTTATTTATTATTTCATATGATATTGCCGTATTCTTATGGGGTTATCTTGGTTTCCTTTGAGAATCCTTCAAAACAAGTGTTTTAGGAATTATCACCTTTATCTTACCGTTTCATTTTCTTGCCAAACTATCAAAAATATTTTTTACCACCTGTTTAAGCCAATTTATTTTCCAATACACGACTTTCTGTTTACTTCTCCTACTCGTTTTGTTTGCATCTAAAATCATGTAAAAAGGAAAATATGAAGGTTATCAAGGCTTTTTGAAAGGTGTCAAAAATTTACGAAAGGAAAATAAAGTTAAAATAACAATGCGAAATGAAATATATATACATATCTAAAAAATTCTATATATGAATATACAAATCTTTTTTTTCTTTTTCTCTCTTTTTTTTTTCTTGGCGACTGCTTATGTCATATAATGCTTCAGGTAACGCCCGTTGACAGGGGCGTTGAGGATTTCACCGTCTAGATTTTCTAGTAGGAAATAATTTTTTCCTTCGAGAGCCGAGACTCTGAATGGCCCATACCAGAGGTGATCGAATTTACCATGTTTTGCTGTTTCTTGCCTCCTCGCATCCCACCTTAATACTAAATCACCTGGGAGGAAATCTCTGTCCTTTGCCCTATGGTCAAATAATGCCTTCATGTCGTCTTGATACTTCTACAACCTTTCATCTACTTTGACCCTGTGCTGTTGAACCTAGATTAGCTGGTTTATCCTCCTGGTGACATGATTAGGTTCTTCTTTCTGATCTTGCCACAATTTCATCACGAGGATTTCTAAATTTATAGGTAACACCACATCGGTCCCATATACCATCTGAAAAGGGGAAATGCCGATAGACTTTTTAGTGCCTATGTGATTCGCCCACAAGGCATACTTTAAATGCACATGCCAAGACTTTTTGTTTTCATCCAACACTTTCTTAATTATATTGATCAGGCTCTTGTTAGACGATTCGGCCAGTCCATTTCCTTGGGGGTAGTACGCTATAGAATGGCCAAGAACGATATTATACTTTTGGCAGAAGCGGATCATAGCCATAGATTTGAAAGCTTGGGCATTATCTGTGATTATCTTTTGGGGGCAGCCAAATCTTGACAAGATATTGTGTTCTAAGAAATCTATTACCACTGAGTCAGTTACCCTTTTGGTTGGAATAGCTTCTACCCATTTAGTAAAGTAGTCTGTGGCAGTTAAGATCCACTTGTGTTGGGTGCTAGAATGTGGATTAATATCTCCTATAAAATCTAGCCCCCATTGTTGAAAAGGGGCTTCAGTTTTGACCGGAACTGAAGGTAGCGTCGGGAGTTTCTGTTTGCCTGCAAATAGCTGACAAGGGTTACAGGCGCGGACCTTGGCGTTAACGTCTGAGAAAAGTTTTGGCCAGTAATACCCAACCCTTAGAATTTTGTAAGCTATGGCCCTTTAAGCGTGATGTCCTCCACACATTCCTTCATGAAATTCACTTATAACCCTTTTTGTTTTCGATTCGACTAAGCAGATTAATAAGAAACCGAGTGGGTCTTTCCAATATAGTTGACTTTTGGCAATACAATACTTAACTGCATGATGCTTTAAAGTCCTGGCTTTTGATGGCGATAGTTCACTCGGGCATTTTAGAGTCAGCAGGTAGGATACTATGTTTCTGTACCATTCTGATGATACAAACCTCTCCTCGATCTTAATTGCATTTGTTCATTCATCAAGCTTGTTTATGTTCATGTCTTCCTCACATTCCTGCAGGCAGTTTATATCCAGAGCTCTGAGATTTGATTCAGCCAAAAGTTTGGCCAGGCCTTGTCCCTTTATCAGTTTAGTAGGTTTGATTTCCAGGTCAAATTCTTGAATCTTGGAAAGCCATCGTCCTCTTTTCCCATCACTGTCTAGTTGTACCAAAATATATTTCACAGAACTTGTAGGTACGTACACGATTATCTTGGACTGTAATACATATGTTCTAAATGCCTTTAGTGCTTTTACCATGGAGTACGCTTGTTTTTCTATTATATCATATTTAAGTTCTGCGTCTCTGAGGCTCTTGCTGAAAAAGGCGATCGGCTGTTTGAAACCCTCTTTGTTTTTTTGGAGGAGCACCGCAACAATCGTGTGTTCGGAGGCAAACGAGAAAATAAGAAATTCTTTTAGATAATCGGGGCTTGTCAATACAGGTGCCTCGGCTATGAATTTATTAATGTGTGCGAACGACGCTTTGGCCTCTGATGTCCACTTTACTTCGCTATTCTTTTTCAGCATATCTGTGATCAATTTTACAATTTCAGCGAAATTTGGGATAAATCTTCGTATAAAAATTATTTTTCCTAAGAAAGATTGAATTTCTTTTACATTTCTAGGAATGTTTATAGTGTATATCGCTTCAAACCTCTTAGGATAAATCTTAATTCCATCCTTAGATACAATATGACCCAAAAGTTTACCTTCTTGCATGGCGAAGTGTGATTTCTTGGGGTTTAAGGACAGACCAAACCTGCGGCATTTTTCGAATGTTTGTTTAAGATGTACCAAATGCTCTTCGTCGGATTTGGAGAAAACCGTTAAATCATCGAGATAGATGACTATGAACTTATCCCTCTCTCCGATGAAAGAGATGTCCATAGCGCGTTGGAATGTGGCTCCTGCGTTCATCAAACCGAAAGACATTTTATCATACATGAACATACCCCAAGGGGTAGTAAAATCAGTTTTTTCTTTATCTTGTTCATTCATGGAAATTTGATTATATCCAGAGAAACCGTCAATCATAGACATTCTGTTCACCCCAACTACCCTTTCTAGCACGTGATCCATTTTAGGTAGCGGATAGTTGTCTTTAAGGGAGGACTTATTTAGATTTCTAAAATCCATGCACAGTCTAATTTCCCCACTCTTTTTTCTGACCGGGACCAGGTTTTCCACCCAGTTGGAATATCTCAGAGGTACTATAATTTTCTCCTCTAAAAGTTTCTTCACTTCTCTCTCAACCACAGACAATAAATTGGGGTTGATCTGCCTAAGCTTTTGTCTAAAGGGTTTGACCCCAGGGTTTAGAGGTATCTTGTGATCGATCACGATAGTGTCATAGGTTCTAACTCGTCGTAAGACTAGGTGAAAACATCTTTAAATTGTCTGAGTAGGTCCTTATACTTGCCTTTTATTTTAGGGGAGGAGGAGTTTAGATATTTTAACCATCCTGGACTCTTCTTTGATTCCTATGTCACAGTCCTCAACCTCTTCTAGTTGGGGTTGTAAGGTGGATTTTACAGGTATGTTGTTTTGATCAAACAGTCTTTCCAGAGGGATCAGTCCTTTCGGAATCTGGTTATTTTTTAGCACCAACATGCGATGATTTGCGATTTTATCTTGGAAAGCTTGAGGGTCCTCTCCTTCTTGCATGATCCATATATGGTCATTTTGATTTTCTTGATCCGTGTGAGTTTCAGAAAATTTACCTACTGCTTCAAGAAACTTCTTAATTTTCTCATCATCTTCAAAAACCTGCCAGTGCTGGATATTATCCGGTATAGATGGTCTGTGTCTTATCTCTATGTGATATTTCAATTTAAAGGTTGTAGGAGGAGTGAAATTTTAAGTTGCTTTAGCTAATGCATCAACCTATAAGTTTTTTGTGCATGGGATGAAGTGGACATTTACAGATGAGAAAAAGTTCTCCATTAGATCCCAGGCACAATTTCTGTATGCTCTTAATCTGGGATGCTTGATTCGGTATTGCCGATTTATTTGTTTGACTATCAACTCCGCATCTTTGTATATCTCTAGGTTTTTTATTTTTAGCCTCCTAGCAGCCTCTAATCCTAAGACCAAGGCTTCGTATTCATATACATTGTTTGTATAATCTATATCCCATTGTAGTCTGTAAGAAAAAGGGACAACGAACCTTTCTTTAGGTGCCACAAAAAGCACTCCTGCACCTGCCCCTTCGCAAGACAAGGCACCGTCAAAAAACATTTTCCAGATACCAGTGCTACACATATCCTCGGTCATATAACCTGAATCTTCATGCTCTATATCATTTTCCTCTGTGCAACCATCTAAACTGTCGTCAAAAGATAAGATACAATTTCCTAAATCTTGATCTGCAATGTAAATAGGGAAATTGTTCGGATTTTGGGGGTCGCTTACTGTATATGCTAACCTCGTCTCCCTGTACAACCGAAGTAAATTGCCCACCAAACACAGGAATTGTGGCGTACGTCATATCCATTTGAAGAGAACCCCCCAGCTTGGCTCCCCATGACCTAGACAACAATAAGTCGTACTTGGGGGGAATATCAACAATGATCACATCCATCAAGATGCTCTTAACTGGGACCTGTGCCAGGGTGACTACTAAATCCTTTATCATTCCCATACACTTAACTTTTCTCGAATCAAATGAGTAAAGATCTCCATAAGGTCTGGTGATCTGGAGACCCAATCTATCCATAATAATTTTAGGCATCACGTTATGTGAGGCTCCAGAGTCTAGCATGCAATTATGTAGCAGTTGATTGTACACGTTTAAGGTGATATAAAAGGGAGCAACAGTGTCTGTGGCTCCATCAAAATGTGGACCAAAAGTGATGTTGGGCTTATCATCTTCTAGGTTTAGAACGTCAGATTGTCTTTCTAGCTCTGAAATGCCTATCACTTTGGTAATCTGCTTTCGATAACTTGGGGTTTTTCGCTAACTCTTCCAGAGGAATTGGTATCTTAATTTTATTTATCTCGTTTTCGAAACTGAAAACTCCACCCACCTTGTCTGTTTCTCTAGTTGGGACTTCTGAATCCTTCTTTTCCAACTTATTTGTCTGGACTGCCTTATTACTCATGATATTGGTTAAAGGTGTATTTGTATTAGCTGCTTTGGTTTCCTGTGTTTTAGTCTCAACCTTTTCCACTTTGGGTTCTTGCGCGTTTACTACTTTCGCTTTGCTGTTAGGTAACACAGTTTCTTCTGGGGTAGGCTCATAAGTTTGACCTCTTGGGAGAATTTTCTTAGGTTGAGTAGTTGAAATAGGCTTACCCTTATATCTCAAGTTATAACTAGGTTGGACCTTGGCCATTATCATACCGGTTTCTTCTTGATAACTACAAAGGTCAGTATAATCTCTTTCTTCACCCTCAATAGACGATTGTTGAGTGTTTAGAGATTTTTCGTAATCCTCTCTAGTCAGATAAGGTTGAGTGCAGTCATAACCCAAGTTCGTGACATCATCATCTAAATCTACGAAATCTTGGAGATCATTCGCTCCTATAAAATTTTCGTTCTTTAGGGGAGTTTGTATTTTCGGATCTTCATTTTTTATCTGTCTTTGCTGATTTGGGGGATTGGGATTCTTCCTAAAATCCTTTTTGGTGAAAGAATCAGCTTTGGCCTGTTCTAGCTCCATTCTGGATATCTTATTAGACAATTCCTTAATTACCCTGGCCATATCATCTACTTTGTCATTTGTGTATCTATTAGACCCTAACGACCCTGCTTGTTCTCTAAAGCGTCTAGTTTCTCAGTTTCCCGTTTCTACTTTAGCTTTTAACTTACCAGAAGCCATCATATTTGACTCAATTTCTACAACATCATCTTGCATTCGGTTTAGAGTAGCTCCCCTTCTTTCTCGTAAAAGAAGTGCAAAATCTGGTTCGAAAGCCCCCGCGAAAGTTACTTTGGTTGCGGGTTGGGATGGTTTAACCTCGGTTGGGATTTTGTTATACAGCTTGTTGAATCTTTGAATAAACTCCATAACTGTTTCTGAATTCTTTTTTCTTAAAGACCCAAACTTGGTTAAATAGTATAGGTGGTCCTTTCTTTCACCCCATTGTCTAAGGAAAGCATCTTCCAAGGCATCATATGACAAGATAGATCCTACAGGTAGACTTCGAAACCAAGTTCGGACTTGACCTTCGAAGGTTTGGACAAAAATCCTTGAATACACATCTTCATGTTCGAGACTTAGGATGTCTGTGAATTGATCAAAGAAATTTATGTGTTTGGCTGCGGTCAGATCTCCTTCCCCAGTGAATTTTGGAAATTTTTTTATATAATTTTCGGGAAGGTCATGCAAAGGAACGGGCAATACCAAAGGAGCGTATCTTGCTGCCACTTTAACAAACACTCTGGGAGGGGGGGCAGGCCCTTGACCTCCAGATCCTCCCCCGGGAACACCCCCACCTCCTCCTCCAGGAGGACCCCCACCACCTCCTCTGGCGGCTGCCATTGATATTAGTGGAAAGTTGTAAAGGGGGTTTTGGAATATTAAAAATGAATCTTTACTTTCTTTGCGGGGCGAAAAATCCGAGGATGACTGGTAAGGGATGCGAGGGCTTGGCTCTTCGGACTTGCAAGAGATGTAGTCAGGGGAACTAACGGGTGTGGAAATTGGATGTGTGAAATATTCTTCGAGATTGGGTGAGGTCACAAAATTTTACTGAAGGGTCAACGATATATCGACAACAGATGAATTTTCTACAAGACTTTTTCCTTTGTGTACTACAAAGGTTATCGGATGGGTTTCACTTCTAACTTCGAAGCAATTTGATGTTAGATCTTTAGTGTCGAAAAGAGGGCTTCATGAAGTTGAAGGTTCAGAAGAACTCTTGGTCTTCAGTTATGGGTATTTAAGATGATAGACTGCAGGGGTCGGCTTAAGAGAGCCTCTCGCCTTTAAAATCTTCTCTGGATCAGTAACGGGTGTGGTCTATTTACCATCTGGGTTTTTCCTAGTATTCCTTCATCTAGATGCCAGCTTATTAATCGTGGAGTCACCAAGTGAAAGATTGGAAAGCCTTTAAAAGGTGTGAACTTTTTGTTCACTATCAAAGGGTGGCACTTTCAACGAAAAATGTCATTTTCCCAGGGAAAAAGATTTCATAACTTCGGTCCCCAGCAACGGCGCCAAAAATATGTTGTTCCAGAGTTTGTACTTAAGGCTTAGAAGTACAGTGTCTAGGCATCCGAAAGTGAGTAAGGTGTAGAGAAGGAAGAAAAGTCAACCTTCGGCAAGGGAAGCTAGGGATGATTTCTAGGTTGTTGTCTAGCTTCCAACTGTTTCTGGATGTTTATGTCCCTTTCAATCGCTGCCCACGAACGCTCAAGTTCAACCCGAGTAGTGGCTGTTTTAAGAATAGTATCAAAAAGATTCAAGGCAATATGTGTTTGATGTGATACTCCAGGTTCAATATTAGGCTGTCTTGTCACAGGGAGAGTCATAGACGAACAAAATGATAAGAAAATCTCAATACTTTTTTAGATGCTGTCTCGATTTCGGTCGTATAAAGGAGAGTTATAGCTCCCGTAGTGAAAAAAGGGTGCAAACCAAAGGCCCTTTCCCATAACTAAGTTATATTTTAATAAATGTGTTTGAGGTGTAAGAAAACATTAAGCTGTCTATCAAGTAAGGCTCCTATCAAGGGAGAATCTCACTTATAAACAGAAGAAGAAAAAGATAAAGAAATAACCTGATGAAGCATAAAATATATATAGAAATCTAAAATGTTCACTGGTCTTATACTTGTTGATAGCCAGTACAGAGGAAAAACGGTAAACAATATAGAAAACTAAAATTTATTCACTATAGTAGAGGTTGTACTAAATTATAGCGAAACATTCATCAGATACATATATGAAATGAAATGAAATATGAAATATAAGGAAACAAACTCATAACACAGTGGTGACGGAATCGAGAATCTTTGGATTTGCTTTCTATTAACTCTCGAGGGAGAAAAATCTCTATTAAAATCGACCCAAAAAGGTCCAACCATTGTTCCTTCCTTCTATTGTATATTTATACAGATTTACATATGATGGAATCTCAATCGTTCCAGTATTTTCAGTTACAACAAGAAGGAGATCAATCATTTCATTTCTTTATCTCTGTCTCTATTTAGTACCAGAAGCCTGCCCCTTCACATGCTCAGTACAAGTGACACATTTCTCCACCAGCCGAGATATCAACCTAGAAGGTTCCGCTTGACAATTGGCCTCACAAACTTAACAATCTCTGACTAATTGTGGTAACCTTTCTTCCATCTGTCGGTCTAGGGTGTTGATGGTGCACAATCGCACACTTGGTTTAATAATCCATTTATCTATTTGAACTATGTCTACCAGAGTTACTTGTGAGATTTCGGTCGAATCTCTTTCTTCTTTCTCATTTATATCAAGCGAGAATTTCGCTATATTCATTTGGTTCAGTGTCTGAACATTTCTCTCACTATCAATGCCTAACATGTCTCCATCTATAGAACCAAAGGCCTCTTCCCATGATTTCCTTATCCTCTTGGCTTGCAATTTGCCTTCTGATATGCCACGCTCCCATTCTTTCAACAAAATATTACCTCGGGTCTGTTCCAAAATGGAAAACTCATAACTATTTGCCGATTCCCTGTTTGTTGTAGCTATTACAGTCTCTTGAAATGCGACCCGAGCTACTCCAGCTTCTCTCTCTCTCTAACAGATAAGTTTTCCAATACTTGATCAACAAGCAGGTAGTTGTCTCGAATTGTCTTTACCTTGGTAAGTAAACTTCGCTGGGCTACAGAAACTCTGCTCCGAATCTCCATAGTTTGGGACTTGAATATCCTGATATATATAACTTGGCTTTTGACGAGCTCTAATCTAACCTATAGTTGCTCAATCAAGTCTCTTTGTTGGCCTACTTGTATTTGACTGGTCTGAGCTACCAGCTCTCCTTGTTCGAGCTTAGCTTTGAGCAGCTCAATTTCCTTTTTGTCGGCTATTCTTGCTTGCTCTATTCCCATGCTTGTCTGGTCCTTGGCAGCCGCCTCTGCTATGGCTAGTTTAGCTTCTAAGGTTTTGATGAGGCGATTTTTTCGCTTCAGCTGATTTTTCAAAACCCCGACTGAAAATTGGTTTGCCGTAGCATACGCCCCTAATGTCCCAGCTATTTCTGTCGCAAACTCTTCTTTCTTCTTATCTTTCCCGTCAGTCAACACCTTAAATTTCTTGGCCGTTGATCCTGCTTCGTGATAGAATTCTCTTTTTACCACAACTTTTCTCTTTTTATAAAAAAAGAACTCATTTGGAGGGAGCTCTTCCATCCTTATAGGTCTCAATTCTTCGTTTAAAATCCACCCTGCATCTATGTTCCCTTGAGTTGACTGTAAGGGAGTAATGGAGGCGATGAGATCTCCAATTTTCTTAGCTGATTGGCCTGGAGTGGCAATTGGAGTCTGCTTTTTCGACAGATCGAGGGTTTTCATTTCTGGTTTCGGGCTCCTAGTTTGCTCTTCCCTGTCCTGGTGTTCTTCTTGTTTGGGTGCTGAATCTTTTGAGCCTTCGGCTTCTCTTTGCTGCACCTCTACTGTTATTGGATTCTCACCCCGCAATACTGGGGGAAGACAACTCCGCCGATGCTCTCGGAATTTTAAAACATCGGCCCTTTCTTCAGGTGCCAGGGCTTGTATCTGAGCCAAAACCTCGTCATAAGATCTCATGCCTCGAAAAATGTCATCTGAGGGTGAATTTTTGTGCTCAAACCTTTTAAGCCCGCAATTTGCTAAGTGGTTACTTAGGACCCTATGTGGATCATGCTTCTTGAATTCGACATGAACCAATTTCAGGTCTTCCAGGACTGCTGCCTCAGCTTTAGCATGCCTGAAATCTAACAAAGAATAGGAATTTAAATGAATAGGAAAAG
>JASDQU010373017.1:102701-112772 GCA_032191745.1 Picea mariana
CATACCATCTGCAGGTCATCATAGCTACATATTTGAACTATGGTTCCAGAGAAGATATTGAATATATACCATTACTGTCCGCCCTGAACTTCGCAGGGTGTGAAACCCAATATTTGATTAAACCAAACATAGTCTTGTCGTATTGCACACATTCCTTCTGTTTAAAATTCTCCAAGAATTTGGGATTGTATGTAAGGTTTGACACGATTGGCAACTTGTACATAGCCTGCAATTGTTTGGGTTTGAAATTTCCAATGGTGACCCTCTGCTCATTGACGATGGTTCTAGTTGGTATATCTACATGCTCTAATGCCCACCGGACCATATCGTAGTAAGGGAGCAGACGTGGCCTAGCCGCTACTTTATGCATTTGAGCCTGGACGACAATCTTATATTTGGTGATCAGGTCGTCTTTTTCATTTTCACTGGAATCATCCGAAACATCTACCATTTCGGACTGTAGAACCTCAGAAATATACGACCAGGTCCTGATAGAGTCGACACTTCGAGGTGAAGTATCATAAACATTGTTTGAACCTTGTCCTGAAACCTCAACAGTGGATTTAGACACTTTTCGCGGGGCCATGGCGGGGGATTCTACTTTAGCTCTCCTGCGATAACAATATGTATACATACAAAAATTAGTTCGCTCTAGAAAGGTTTGCTTTGCGTAGAATAGGAATGAAATTTGTGACAACAAATAAAAGATCCATGCCTTCGACCATTTAAAACTAGGTCGTCCTTAGGAACAGAATGGTCAAATCATTCTTAAATATAAATTTAGCAATAAAAACCAAATCCTTACTTGTCGATTCACCTCATTTCCAATTAATGTCTTAGATTTTGACAGTTCGTAATGCAAGTTGGCACGAGGAAAGTTTAAAATTGCCTCGTAGACTGTGCATATTAATTTTCATATTAGAACACTGGAAATGTTGGCTTAACTTAATTAATCAGGCCTTTTTGAATGTTAATTAATCTTTCGGCATTCGCCTCATCGAGAGCTTTCACTTTAACCCTTTAAACCTCTAAAACCCGAGGTTTCGATAATTAGCTTTGGTTAATAAAAAACGTAACCATGATTAGGTGTTTAATTAATTACATTGTTATTTATATCGCGACTTCGCAACTCGGGGCTTCGAAGGTATAGCTTCCGGGAGGATTTTATGCCGAGTTGCAAAATCGCGAGATCGCGATGATATGATCTAATTAAATTGGATTAGAAAACCAGATTAAGTGTTTAATTTATTATGTTTCTATTTTTATCGTGACTTCGCGACTCGATGCTTTGAAGGTATATCTTCTGAGAGAAAACATGTCGAGTTGCGAATTCCGGACAGAGCTTAACCGTGGTTAAGCTTTTTACCTTTAACATTAACTTGGGTTACTAAAACAAGAAACTCGCAGTTTCGACTATCGGGGTTATGACAGTAAGACTTTTGGAGCTAGCAAACGCCGAGACACGAAATACCGATGATGCTTAGCTGTGGTTTAGAGTATCTTTACTCTCGGTACTGATGTGGGTAAACCTTTTTTTTTTTTTCAACTATTTCTCCGTTTTTCCCCTCGGGACTTGTAAACTATGTGATCTATAACTTTCGACATGCGACATCCCGAGGTAAAAAGGAGAGACCCATTTAAATGATTAAAAGAAAATAAATCGTGCCTTAAGAGTATGATAGCCATCGCTGCTTGCGTGATGAGACTCCTAATAATTTTGGGAAAATAAAGGAGAATACCAAAACCAACTTTCGATTTCAAGAGTTAGGATATAAAATTTAAAAAAGGCTAAAAAAAACAAAGGCGACTTCAACAAGATGCACTCTTCTACTAAGTGCATTGACAACTTTATTCTCCTTTCCTTTGACATGATTGATATCAAAGTCATATTCACTTAAAAATTCCATCCATCTTGTTTGCCTGGCATTTAGGGCCGGCTGTTCAAAAAGATACTTCAGACCAATGTGGTCTATCCTTAATTTGAATTTCTTTCCCATGAGATAATGCCTCCACATCCTCAAGGCGTGGACAATGGAAGAACATTCCAAGTCACAGGTGGCATAGTTCCTCTCACATTCCTTAAGCTTTATGGACTCATATCCAATGACATGTCCATTTTGCATGAGGACTCCCCCAAGTCCTTCCTTACATGCGTCAGTACATACCACAAAAATTTTATTTGGGTCAACAATCTTGAACACAGGTGCACTAGTAAGTAGTTGCTTCAACAGATTAAAATTCTTTTACCACTTGAGTGTCCATTCAAATTTAGTTCCCTTCTTTTTCAAAGAAGTGATGGGATGGGCAATCTTAGAGAACCCTACTACGAACCTTCTGTAGTAGCCAGATAATTCCATAAAAGATCTGACGTCTGACACATTTCTGGGTGTTGGCCATCCTCTAATGGCTTCGATCTTCTCTGGATCTACTGCTATGCCCTGCTCTGAAATAATGTGTCCCAATTAATGGATCTGCTTTTGATAGAAATAACACTTACTCAACTTGGCATACAATTGATGTTCTCTCAGTACTTGCAATACCAGTCTTAAGTGATGTTCATGCTCCTCTTCAGACTTAGAATAGATAAGTATGTCATCCGAGAATACTATGACAAACCTATCCAAATAATTTCTAAATATTCCATTAATTAAGAACATGAAGACATCTGGTGCATTGGTCAGTCCAAATGTCACCACTACAAATTCATAATGCCCATACCTGGTCCTAAAGGTTGTCTTATGAATGTATTCTTTCTTGATTCTTACCTGATGGTATCCCGCCCTCAGGTTGATTTTTGAAAATATCTTTGCTCCTCTTAGCTGATCAAAGAGGCCATCAATTTGGGGTAGAGGATACTTGTTCTTTCTAGTGTACTTGTTCAGATGTCGAAAGAAAATACACATCCTCAAGGTTCCATCCTTCTTTTTGACAAAAAGTACTGGTGCTCCCCAAGGTGAAACACTTGGATGTATGTACCCTTTCTTCAACAATTACTCCAATTGCATTTGTAATTATTTTAACTCTTGTGTGCTCATTCTGTAAGGTGTTTTTGACACCGGGGAAGCTCCTGGCACTAAATCAATTGAGAAATCTATCTCCCTCCTTGGTGGAAATCCTGGTGTTTCTTGGAATACATATTAAAATTCCTGTAGCATCGGGAAATCTTCAAGGCTTGGCCCCTTTGTATTATCTGGCTCTTCCACATGAGCTACATACAGTTGACATCCTTTCCTAAAACATCTTTTTAGATGTAAGGCTGAAATCTCCCCTATAGAGATGGGTCTTGGAACTCCTTTCATAGTGCTCTATTTTCCATTTCCATCAAGACATGTAAATGTCTTGTTATGAAAATCTAGGACAACATGATGCTTGTCCAACCAATCCAATCCAATCATAATATCATAAGACCCCAATGGTATGATATTTAGATCCATACTAGTATTCACACCATTAATACTTATGGAACAACTCCTGACCATATCATGGATTCTTCTTTTGGTTCCAGTGGCTAACTGAACCAAACTTGCTTTTCCAAGTTTGCTTTTCTCCAAATGTAATCTATCCACTATCTTAGGATCAATGTAGCAATGAATTGCTCCCGAATCAATCAAAATAGCAATAGGCTGATTTATGATGTTACCTTCCACCTCGATCATATTGGACTGGTACTCTGCTTGTCAATCATTTAAAGGTGCATAGATTCTTCCCATATCTTCAACTATCGTAGTTTCTTGGATGTTGTGCACAGTCTTCACCCTGTCCTTTCTGTGTGGAAAATCCTTGTTCATGTGATCTTCCTTGCATCCCCGACATTGGATTGGTGGTCTTCCCATTTTTCCCAAGGAATATTCCTTCTTGGAATCCCCCTTATCATATTGTTCTTGATGATTTCTATTAAGCTCATTCCTATTGAAGGGAGGTTTGAATCCTTTTCTCCTCTGATCAAACTTCACATTATTCTTGTCCTTCCAATATTTATGTAGGGATTCTCTTCCCTAGCCTTGCTCATACAGGTATTTAGCCTTCCTGATGGCCTCAGTCAAGGTATTGACTTCATCATACTTGATATTTTCCTTATAAAAGACTAGCAGTCCACTTAGAAATATCTGTATTTTCACTTTCTCATCACCAATGAACCTGACATATTTTAACAATCCCAAGAACTTCTTCTCATATTCTTCCATAGTCATGCTTCCCAACCCAAGTTCAAAGAACTCTTGCATTTTCTTGTCATAGAAATGCTCTGAGAGGTACTCCTTCTGGAAGTACTTCTTGAACTGTTTCCAAGTGATCCTACTTTCATTAACATGTTCCACTTGCTTCAGTTGGTCCCACCACATTGCAACTTTCCCGTGTAAATGGTAGGTGACAATCCTGGCTTCTAGGTTGGATGAATAGTTATGCAACTAAAAATATCTCCTGAGCCCAAGCAACCATGCTTCGTCATCATCTTCCCTTTCCCTTTCACCTCCAAAGGAAGATGGCTTGAACTTCCTCAACTCTCCTTGCAAACTATCTGCCTCTTGTTTCCTTCTTTGGTGTCTAACACGAGACACCTCTGGACTGCTTACGGGATCATCCACTGCATAAAAATTTCTTTCTGAGTAAGGAGGTGAGTGGTGTCCATGATCTCTACTATCACTTATGGAATAACCAACTCTTCCACGATCATCCCTTCTTTCATGGAACCTGCCTTCTTCCTCTTGTCTTGAGTTTGATCCCTTCTTTGTTTGTCTCTACAACTTATTTAATCTCTACAACACTCAAGCATTTATCTGAATTTTCTCTCATTGTTTTCTTTGTAGCTCTGCACTTCCATCTTCAGGATTCTTACCATTTCTATTAACGTTTCCTGTTCTCCTTTTCCCTTGCATCCATTGGACTCTATCTCTGCATTACCAAATCTGGTATTCTGGCCAGCCTCCTTATCATGACCAGAGGATCCCTCGCCTTCTTCCATTTCCTCAATACGTATCATGAGATGATGTGCTTAAGCCCCTTAATTTTGCAAAATGTGCAAGCAACCATTTTTTTAGAATTATGCATATGATAAACAAAATTGCCAAACCTTGCTACAAGTCTCTTTATTTCTTTTGTTCATGGAGATCATATCCCATTCTATGAAAATAACAATGTCATGTTATCCTTGGTTGACACAGAATTTCATCATGCGTGGGCGCTTCCTTCAAACCACGTTCCCCGGTGACCACGACTAGAAACCACGACTAAATCCTTCCTTAGCACTTTTTTGTCTCGAAGACAACCAATTCAGCCCTTATCCCTCCTTCCCTCAGCTCTCAATCTGCATATGACCATGGGCATGACCCTGTGCTTAGCTGCAAAAGCGCTTGCCTAGAGCTTTAAGAATTTGGAACTTTCAGCTAGGACTGGATCAATGGTCCTCATCCTCTTTCACGATCAATGTTCGAGATCCACTTCGAGACTCCGCGCTTCGGGAGTCTCAACTTTCCTTGCTTGCCTCCTCCCAGAACACTTTTACCCGAAGTTCATGATCTGTCGATGGGTGTCCTCCCACATATCAATGACTGTGAATTGCTTCGGCTCTTTGAGATTAAGAAGTTTCAAACTTTCCTCCTGCACTTTTTCCCGGAGTGCTTTTACCCGAAGTCGACGATGCTTCGACGTGTGTCTTCTGGAATCAACGGTCAATATGTAGTCTGTCCTTTGGGCCTTTGGGAGTTTTCTATCCAATGCAACCCATCACATCTTTCCCCTTTGGAGTGCCTAGTCTCCGGACTGCACGATCTGTCGCCACGTGGTGAAATACTAGAAGCAAACACGTGGCCCAATCAGGAAGGTGACATGTGTCACATCCTAGCTGACACTTCAATCATCTGCATGTTCAAAACTTACTGACATGTGGTGCACACCCCATGTTTCCACGTCATCCCCGGTGAAGTTCGCAAGCCACGTCACTTCAAAAATTTTGGGGTCCACATCACCTCTAGGTGACATCATCATGCCCCACCACTTCGACTCTTCGGGCTTTGGGACTTCGAGAGTTTCCACACTAGCACACTTCCAATTATCCCGAACTTTGATTTCCTGAATCAACCAAAATTCTGCCATGTGTATCCCTTATCGGACGACCCATATCAACCCTGGACTTCAGGATTTCAAAGGTTACCGCTGCAAGGATCAATGACTGCAATTCCTTCGGGCCTGTTGTAACAGATATTGAAAATTGCCAATTTAGCTGAGGCTCTTTCGCTCAAATTTTTCAACTATTCACCGAACACCAGGCAGGCTGTATTTTACCCATTTTCAGTGCTTATTAAATTACATACAAATAGCATCCTTTCGGCATAAGAGACACCTCCTACCTTTCTATGATATCAGCTGGAGGGGACAGTCTTACAACAAGGTTACTCACAGCTTGAACTTTGATGGGTGGAAGTTCTCACTATTGAAAATGTTGATTATGCATTGCTCTGTCATACTTGTGACTATTCTTGAGATCCAGACTAAATGACTGAATAATGAAGGCATAGCTGTTGGGTAAATTTATAGCTTCCTGAGTTTTAAATATATACTCAAGACGAGTTGGACTCCAGAGATATTGGTTTGTATTCTTTATGTGCTGGTGGACTCTATTGGTGGGTATGTTATGTATGTTTTCAATAATGGTGGAATGACGAGTGGTTTTGGTGGATATGAAATGCATCCTGTTTCCTATTGGGAAATCTAGAAGCATTCTTCATATCTATTGGATTGTTAGAAACAGGGTTTTCAGTCACACCCAAGAGTTCAGAAACAGATAATGCTAGCCCCCATGAAATAACTGCATCACCTCTTTTCATGTCTCTGGTAATGCTGGTCATGATGTTCTCGGTTGCCACAGTGACTACAACAACACTTGTCACAAACGGAGGTACAAAATCCTTAAATTATATGTGTGGAGAATTGTTATGTGGCATGTGGAGTTTGGTGATACTGTATCCCACTCTTCCTCAGTGGATCAAAGTGAGGAAGGGAGTTGATAAGGTACCTCCATCCATGATTCTGCCATATGTTATTAGTACTATTGTTTTTGTGTAATGGTGAACACTTACATGATTTACAGTCAAGCTCTGAGTTGCACCAGCTAGTTGTGAGCCAAAATTCTAGACCAAAGAAGGAAAACGTAATTCAGAAAGCAACTACCAAAATCAGGATCTTCATGGATGAGAATTGGCAAAGAGTGTGGGTTGTTTTTCTCTGGGCATCGACTCATTAGTTTTCTTCTATGTTTTCCTCATCAGTGCATGGCACAATAGGTTTCGGCCTAGGATTCCATCGCACATGGATACGCGAATTTCCCATGCAGATGCAGTTGATCAGGATGAACGTGATGAGGAATTTGATTCATTGCAGAGCTCTGAATCTTTTGAAATTGTTAGAACGAGATATGATCGATGAAGGAGTTTGGCTGCAAGAATACACATGGTTATGTTGGGGCATATCTTGCAGCTCTTTGCACCGAGGCTGCACTACAATGTATTAGGGAAAAGTTGGAGGTCATCATAAAACAATCGATGTGGAAGTTCTGAATTCTATGGCTAAACACTTCCAGGTTGCATTGGGCCCTGGTAACCCTTCTGCCCTACGTGATACTGTTGTGGAGGCGCCAGTGAGCACGGTGTGGTCGCTGGTGCGGTGGTTCGACTAACCCCAAGTCTACAAGCAGACCAGGTGTAAAGACAATACCGCATCCCGAGAATACCTTGTCTCTGCCGTTGTCTGTGTTGCCAAGAAATCGCAGAGATTGCTCCGCCAGCTGTAGAATTTACATGATTCCTCCACGCCAGGTACTCTGAATGTTCCAGCCATTGATCTGTTTAAAACGGACGGCCAAATGTCTCGCAGGAAGCCTCGATCCCAAAATGGTGAGTGGAAAAATTGTGTTGTGCGATCTTGGAGGAATAGAGGCATTGGTCATGCAACAAGCAGGCGATGCGGGGTTGATTCTTGCCAACGGGCCTGATGACGGAGAAGATTTATTGATAGAGTGCTATTCATTTTCATCTACAATGGTCGTTGCCAAGTCAGTGGAAGACATTAAAGCTTATATCAATAACACCAGAAAACCTAGAGCAGCGGCAATGGAAATAATCATATGTCAGTGTCAGCTGCACCAATATAGATCTTGTCGGCTTCTCATTCTCACCGAATAATATATTTCTTTACATGCAATGTGTGCTTAGCATTGATAGCATCGAACGTTTTGAGTGAATCCAGCGTGCAACAGTCTCCATTTATGGTTTCAACGAAATGAGGTAGCATCAAAGTCCGGTTCAGTTTTGGCAGAGGCCAGCTTCCATAAAAACTTTGGGACTGCATATCGGGTGTCTTACATTCAGCGTCTGAACACCAAGGGTGGCCTTCCTCCAGTAAAAAAGAGCGATTTCTGCTCAGAAAATTCGAGAATCACACCAGAATCCGCCCATCCGATCAGATAAACCTAATGCAAAAGCCAAGCCTTTGCGAACTGCAGTACTTCCCTAGAAGTTTTACAACTCCGTTGCATCCTTATTTTAACTGTACATTATTAGAGTCGGGCTTTGATTAGATCAGTACATCAATCTCACAGGAGGCAAACTTATAGAATAAGTACTGGAGCATGAGCCCATTCGTTCAAAATAATACATCGTACCATTAGAATTTTGTATATATACTGTTTAAAATTTGGTATGGTCGAGGAGAATGCGTCGGGATTAGCGTCTTGAATACAAACAATTTAGTGCGCATCTCACAAACCGGACCCATGATAGAGAAAGGAAAATGAAATAGAAAAACGTCCCGTTGACGATGCCCTCCAATCGTAGCCAACTCTTTTTAACAGATCCCCAGGCATAAGAATTTCCTAAATAAATTGGCAAAACCGACGAAAATAGAACCAGAAAATCCATTGTTGAAAAGAATAAGTTTAGTAAGATTGCCCTTGCTGCACAAATGTGGAGGCACTGGACCACTGAAGAAATTCGAGGAAACATCCAGCCATTCCATAGGCGAGTTCTGCCCGAGCCGCTGTGGAAAATGACCGCTCAAAGAATTGTTCCAGATCTCCAGCGTCTGAAGGTTGCGGAGATCCCCAATGCTGGCAGGATGACACCCGACGTTGAAATAAAAATCAAACGCATAGATTACACGCAGTTTTCCATGAATTCACCAACGTTAGTAACGGTTCAACAAAGCTGGCAGAGGCGCCTGGCAGCCGCAGAGCCCATGAAGATGAAGCGTTTCACATTTCTTTTAGATTATTTTTTGTAAACATAGAAATATGAGTTGTGTAATGTATTGCGGGTGAGGGTAGTTAAAAGAAGGATGTATGTAACACCAGAGAGGGGGGCGCATGAGCGCAGCACTGGGGAAACCTCTTTCGGAGAGGGTTTCATTGTAATGAATGAGTTTTTGTAAACCAGATTGGAGTAATAAAGACGATTTTTGCTTGCGACTGTGAGATTCATCACGGTCGATTTCTTTCAGCATGTTTTTCTTTTCTTTTCAGCTGTGTTAAATCTGTTCGGATTTCATTATAGATGTTCCTTACTCACAGTTGATATTGTCTTTACCATATATTTATGTCTTCCTTAATCCATCATGATTGCATTACATTTTGTTTTCTTCTAACTGATGTGTTTCGTTATACTTTAGTACGACCACTACTATAACGAAAGGATTTGGGTTTTCTATAATTGTTTGTTGTCTTTCCTTTGCACCATCTATCAACGGTGTAAGACCAATCTGCATCTTCAGAATTCTGCATATATTCTTTGCTACATCGGCCTTTCCTTTTTCTTTCCGCTACCGCATCATGAATTATCAAAGCGCTGAAAGATAGACTTACTTTACCTCACTTTCCGCAAGTTATTTGATCTCTGCTATTGTCTCTTTTCCTCGGTTTTCATTTAACTCCATGCCCAATGGACCTTTTCCCTGGTTTAACCCCCAAACTCTAAAAATCCAAGACCATCGTTTACCCATAAATTTGCCCACCTTTTTCACGCTACTCAAATTCCTATTGTGACATTTTTCGAGAGATCCCTCTCGGGTTGGAGGAGGGTAGCTTCC
>JASDQU010373017.1:112975-128164 GCA_032191745.1 Picea mariana
TCCGAAGTGAATCACAGTCGTCTTATCCAGGACGACACATGGCAGAAATCTAGGCACTTCGGATCTCCGGGTTTCAGAAATCTCAATTCTCAACTTCTGCTCACTCGCTTTTTCCCGAAGTGCTTTCACCCGGAGCATACGATTGGTTGACGCGTGTCCTCCTACAGATCGATGGTCCCCGACTACTTATTCTCTTCGGAGGTTCTTCGCTCGAGCACTAGCAAGTCACATCACTGCATTCCTTTCAATTTGCAGGGGCACGCATCGGTGGTTTGGAGTAATCCGCTTTTCACCTCACAATTCTCCCGATGCTGACACGTAACCCCTCTGTGAAACCATGGTTTGGATTGCGGGACCGCCTTGGGGAATTATCTCCCATGCAACTTGGTTCTCCGCAATGCCTCTTGTCCGTTGATCTCTCTCTCCAATGTGATCCGATGATTGGGACCTTAACCCTTGCTTCCTTTTCATCAGACAACCCCTGTTCTCTTGTCCTTTCATCCAACGATCCCTGATCTCTCCTGATCCAACAGTGGTGATCGCTCTAGAATTCGAAGGGGGGATGGTCATGATCCTTTGAACCCCTTACAATGGATCTCTGACGATATAACTCCTGTGTAGATTCTACAACTACATTCCTCCTTAGATTTTCAACTTCGCGGTCAGAGTTCAATCTCGACCACGAGACTCTAACCAACATACCCACCCCATATCGGCCCAATGTTTCAACCAGAAGCTTTGATACCAATCTGTAACATCCCGAGCCACCTGCAGGCCAGGACATGCTACCTTCAAGCCCACCATTGAACTTTGTACTCTTACCGATACCTTCTTTTCTTAATAAGGACGCATAAGATAAAATATTTAATGACATGCACAACAATATCCAACAAGCATGCATAATCTAAGATTTAGTTAAACAATAATTAAAATACACAGTGGAATACATTCATACACAAATAATAATATCACAACAAAGATCACTTATATTTATAAAAAGGCAACACCAACAGGCTGCATACCAAGGACGTTCCACCCAACCGTAGACACCACTTCTCCAAATATCAACAGTAGTGTCACCCCCAAGCCAGGGCTATGAATCCACAAGGATGGTTCCAGAGTGTGCTTGGGTTCCCAAACTAGTCAGCTCTCAATCTCTCATAGGTTTCCCAGCACCCACAACAATCCAAGTACCCAACTCTCTTCTACCTAGTCTATACCACCCAAGAGAATGGACCTCTGCCCTTCTCTGCCACGCAGTCCCTCAGGAAGTCCTTCTCCTTTATCCAGGGCCTCTAGCACAACTGGTCAAGAATATCAAGGCTGGAACTCTCAGGACTCGCATTTGTGAGAAAAACAGGGCACATTCCAATGCATATCAGACATTCATGCCCCAAGTCATGGCTGGACTGCACCTGCGACCATTACAACCAACTATCCTATGGCTAATATTCAACAGTTCCTTTCCCTTTACCAAGCCAATACGTAGGGAGGAGGAATCGATGAATGGGTAAGTGAGTGCATGAAAGGGCGTGAGGGAAAGAATGGTACAAATGAAGAAGTGAAGGAGCGGACGAGCCAATGACCAACCCCAAAATCGGACCAGGGATGGGTTTAAGTATTTTCGTGGGGAATCAAGAACCTCCTGGCCTTCCCCAAGAAGCTCATGTAACCAATTCCCTCCCTTAGGAAAAAAGGGTAATTAACATATGAATAAATATTTATCCCCTCAAGCCCCCTCTCTTGTGGAATCATAGCCCCCTATAACTCTAGTCCTTGTTCGTCTAGCAACCAACAATGTATTTATTATTAATAATGATCAAAACATTACATTTATTGGGCATACTGGCCCTTTAATAATTGTTTGGGCACTCAGGCCTCTCAACATTGTAATGATACATTATTTAAAATGGGGGTTTGAAACCCGGGGCGTTACATCCCCCCTTAATGAAATTTTTTTGAACTCCTAATATAGATTGAAGTTTGGAAAACTTCACTTTTATAAAAAACTTTGTGGCCTACAACTTGATCATTTGTAGGGAAAAAGAGCACTTTGAGAACGTGATCTTGAATGAAATTTATGATGAAGTGCATGTGTATCTCAATGTGTTTTCTATGTTGATGTTGGATTGGATCTTTGGTGAGCTTTATGACACTCTAATTGTCACACTAGAGGGTGGTTGGATGATGTTGTTGGATTCCAATATTTTAAAGGATCTGTCAAAGCCACAATTCTTATTGACTTGCATTAACCACTACTTAGTACTCTACTTTTTCTAGAGAAAGAGAAAGAACTCATTTCTTCTTACAATCCCAATTGACAAGTATGTAACCAAAACTAAAAACAAAACTTGTAATAGAATTTCAATCATTAGGTGTGTTGGCCCAATCAAAATCAATAAATCCAACCAACAAAGGACCCCCCTTGAACTGTAATGTATCCACAACTGAATTGTTCCCCAAATATACTAAAGTGTCATTTTTGCTTCTTTCCAATGAATCTCACGGGGTGTTTGCATAAACTGGGGAACAAGACCAACATTAAAGGAAATATCAGGATATGTATGATTCAAATATAAGAGAATACCAACTAACTGATAGTACAAAGTGGCATCTACTTTGGGTGTAGTACAAGTGAAAATAAGTTTGAATCCAGATTGAAATCCTAAGATGGGGCTTGTTTACAATCTTCCATGTGAAAGTGGTGAAGAAGATCATATGCATACTTAGACTGGGAAAGGGAAATTCCCTGGTTTGCAATACTTGGAGGCCAAGGAAATAATGCAAAAAACCTAAGTCTATCATTTCAAATTTCTTCTTAAGGATGGATTTCACATGGTTTAAAAGTTTAGGTTCTTTACTAGTGTGGATAAGGTCATCAACATAAAGAACAAGTATTATGACATGGTTTCCTACTTTCTTGGTATAGACATTGGGGTCAGAATGACAACTAGAAAAGATGGTGTAAAGAAGAAAACTATCCATTTTAGCATACCGAGCTTAAGGAGATTTCTTTATACCATAGAGAGATTTCTTAAGGTGGTAAATAAGGATAGTCATTCTAAAAATAGCCAGGATGTTGGTTCATTCTAAACATAAGAAGAAGACAGATTTAACATCCATTTGATGGATCTCTCATTTATGAAATGAGGAAAGGGATAGAACAAGGTGGATGGAATTCATTTTGGAAATGGGGGGAAATGTTTCATTATATTCAATTCCTTCAAATTGATAAAATCCTTTGGAAACTAACTCGGCCTTATGTCTTTCAACTCTTCCATCTGATGCATATTTAGCTCTATACACCCATTTACATTTGACAAGTTTTCTTCCTTTCAAAAGAGGTACAAGATCCCAAGTATCGTTCACCATTAAGGAACAATATTCTTCATGCATTATTTTGTCCCAATTTGGATGGATAGAAGCTTCTGCAAATGTTTCTAGATCATAAATATTTGAGAATTGATCCAAAAGAGAGGAGGCTCACTAGAACAATGGACATGTATGAAGTTGATCGATAGGATCAATGACAATTTCACTAGCTACTTCTCATGTTATACAAACCCATCTGGGAATTAATGGTGTTGGTGTAGGTTCATGTTCAATGGACCCAAATAGAGGAAGGTGAATACGCGAAGGTGTATTTTCATCCTCACTGTCATCATATGAAGAAGAAACCAAAATAGGATCACTAAAAAAAAGTTGGGAAGAGAAGATGACACATATTTTGAAGATGGATTGCAAGACAAAGATGACACAAACACTGAATTAGGCTCACACGCTAAGATATTTTCATCAAGTTTAACATCTCTTCTAATAGTAATTTCATTGGAATGAGGTTGATAAAGTATATAACCTTTTACATCTTCAAAATATCCAACAAAAATGCACTTCTCACTTTTAGGATGTAATGATTTCCTTTTTTCATTAAGAATATGAGCCCATGATGCACTACCAAACACATGGAAGTGGATTACATCTGGTTTAATTTTACTCTATGATTTTTACAATGTTATATTTTTTAAATCCTTTGTGGGAGAGTGATTTTGTTTTTCCAAGGAAAAAAGTCATAATTTTATTAAAAAAGGTATAAAATTACATCCACAGATATATACTTGTTATAAGGATAGCCAAGATATATATTGTCTATATAGTATCTATTACATTTCTGTGATTCTTCATAACAAATAAACCGAACTGTGTGTGGGCAACCACCCCTAAGCTGACCAGATATACAAAAATAGTGAGAGTTTAAAAAAATAGTATTTTCAGTTATACACATTGTGTTCCTGTTTAAAGTGTCCAAAAGTATCCGTCAGATGTGGATCTTCATGATTGTTCTTCCTGAAAAGGCCTATGATAATCAAAACTGCCGTCCTTCATGTGTTCTGTGATATGCCATCTCCCAAAATCTAGCTGCGATGCTTCTTTGGATAGTCGATCATCCATGTAATTCCTTTCCCTATAAATGTGTGTGAGAGAGAAAGTGTCAAAAGTAGAAATGGTCCTCAGTACTTCTGTCAAGTAAGGTTTGAGTCTAGTTATGTGACAATTTTTTTCTTGATTTTCCCACTTGATGATGATCAAAGAGTCCCCAAATACTTGAAGCATGGATACACCCTTTTCTGCTGCAAAAAGGAGTAGTAGTTTTAAGGCTTGTATCTCAGTATCTTTATTTTTACTGGGCCCCAGCCCGGCTCCGAGGTGGAAGAAATGTCGATCTGTTAGATATAGGAAACCTCCCCACCCATAGTGAAGTTGGTCACCCGAGGCCACGCCATCAAAAAATGCTCAAGGTCTCCCTTTATCAATCTGTTCCTCTTGGGGAGCTCGACTCATGCCCTATCCCGTGGAATGTCCTAAATTTATATGATCTAAAACGCTTAAGGAAATTGTGGCCACCCTTAGTGAAGACTGTGGGACATCCTGAAAAATTGTGTTGTTTCAGGTGATCCAGATTCCCCAGGCTACTAGTATTGGAAGATCTTTTAAGTGTTTTGGGGTTGTCAGTTTTATCCAATCCTTTAACGCTGCTTCGAACGTGGCTCCTTGCCAACTGCCAACATCATGATTTAAGGTGGAGGCTTCCATCCAGACTGATATGGAGAAGGGGGAGTGCATAAATAAGTGGTCTACCGTTTCCACCTACAATATGCAGAGAGAGCACCAACTCGGCCTGTGGAATTGTTTCTTCTGTAGGATATCCCAGGTGGGTACTTTGTTTTTTAGAATGGACCAAACAAAAAGTTTACCTTTGGCCGAGATTTTTAACTTCCACAGTCTCTTCTACCACCACCATTTCTCTTCTTGTTGTGCCGGTGCTATGTTGTCAAGATCTCCTCTTCCAGATAAGAGGAGATCGTGACTTTCGCAAGGATCTGAGTGAGTAGTTCCAAGTTGAAACTCATTGTTAAAACATATTGAAAAAGGGGTTCTTACAACACCCAATTAAAAAAAAAACTGAAAATCATACATGCTGAAACACATACTCTCCACACTTGCGGAAAACACACTTGCTACAATTGAAATTCACACTTGCAAAAAATGAAATTTGTGTAAATTGCAAAAATTGAAACACACCCTACATGCCCTTACCCATATGTCACCTCAGAGTTAGGAGCATGACTAATCACACTTGCATGAAAATTCAAACTAAACCTCAAGCCATCGTGCTTCCCCGACAACAGCGCCAAAATGTTAGGCGGAAATATTGTCATTTAATTCCGTTGTAGTACTTTCCCAACTATTTAATTTGTCAATCTGAGGTTCGTAGGCTTATGAAGCACACACACTATATATGCAGGACTGAAGTAGAAGTAATCTAATTTAAATCGTTGAAATGAAATTAATCTAGGAAAGCATCGAAAGACTAACTAGGAAAGTAGGAAATTGCATAAGGGAAAAAACAATACAACATGTGAAGAGTTGAATGACAAATGACATATGTGAGATCACACAATAAATCAATCTCAAATTATATCACAAGAGTCAAATGACAAAGCATGAAAGAATAACAATGAAAAAATCAAAGTGAAGAGTTCCCTTCTCCTAATTACAAGACTAAATTATGAATTACATNAATCCACTATTCTCTCAACTTATTCCTTCAAATCATCCACTCATATCTTGGATAAGATATCCTATGAAAATCTCCATGATCTTCTCCTTTGAATATGCTTGAATGATTGTCCCAAATATTCTTCAAATCTTCAAAGCTTGAAGATGAAATTCGAATTTGAGGCTAGGTGGTAATATTTGACTTTGTTGAAATCTTCGCATATGCCTGAACACATCATCAAACTCATCCAACCTTGATATATAATGAAAATATGTTATTTTTATAATATTTGATCACAAATTCCCTTATAATACTGAAATGAATAAAGTGGAAAATAATAAGGTGAAACCCAAATGTTTGTATGGAAATGGTATGATAAAAGGTTTATTAGGACCATGAAATGTAAGGAATGGTGACAGAAAAGAGGATATAAATGTGACATTTCTGAGTCCTAACATACCCCCCAACTCAACTTGTTTCATGTCCTCATGCAACCATGAATGGATATTCTTAAGAACTTTTGGCATTTAAACTATGGCTTTGACTGATGATGTCCTTCTAACAATGAATGTTTCCAGGGTATGCGATACAAGAGTAACAACATGTGAAATTTTCTTATGGTTGGTTCTTTTGTGACAACCATGAATACAAAAGATGTTGGTTCTTGTGTTATCAACATTCATTTCACCTATTGATTTTCTTGCTGCAATAATTTAGCCATGTACTCACTGGAAATAATAAGCAATCAATGTGCATAAGAGAGAATCACTGAGTATAAGAAAGCCTTTTCTTTATCTTTATGAATCATGCCAATATGTATATCATTCGAAATGCAACAAAGTGTCGCTGGAAAAGAAATGTTAGTGAATCATAAATGGAATGATGAGATGGTAAAATGGAATAATGGTAATGAATATGTGGGGAAATAGTCCGCCCCCCCCAACAACTGAAGTGGTTGCATATCCTCATGCAACTTAGGGTAGGTTATGGAAGGAAAGAGAGCATGGGGAGGAAATTTTCCAAAATATTCAAGTCAACATATAAAGAATTGTGTGATTAAAGCTTAGAAAAGAACATACCTCCACTTACCCAAAAAATAGATGTAACTGTTGCGGTTGCTGGATCAAGAAAACGTGACTGGCGCTGTAGCTGCAACTGCTATAACTGTTGGAGAAAATAATATCTGACTGTGATTGATGGAATATGGAAGGTGTCACTACTGCAAGACCAGGAAAATGGAACTGCTAATGCTGAATCATGAGAAATGTGGAAGGCAAAGAATATGGAACTGTGGTACTCTCATAGATATGAAATCAAACTGCTACAACTGCTGAGGGGATCATGAAAAAGTGTATAGTCTTCACCCACTACAAAAATGATGGTACAATTCTCATCATGCGAATGAATGTGTCGATGTCGAGCATGAAGAAAAATCATTGGATTACCGGACATTGATGAATGTCGTTAACCAATGCAAGACAAACTCACCAGTGATGTCAATGAGTGTCAAGGTACCTGAGTACATCTTGTGAAGTGCAAATAGATGGGATGATGTTGAGCCACTTGCAAGATCAAATGATCAAGGGACATTAATGTATTCCCATGATTGCTAGCGAGAGAGCTTGCCATTAAGGCATGCAAGCCTCAAGGTACTCAAAAGGAACTCTAGTTTATATCCCAGATAAGGTGTCGAGGTCGATGGGGCAAGACTGTTGAAAGGTGGGCCTTAAGGAATCTCACATCAGTGAACACGAGTTTATAAAAAGATTGGTAGGACTATAAATGTAAAGATCTTAGTTGCAACAGGGTTTATGGCAAGCAAATGTAATCATGGAAAGGGGGTTTGTTTTATTCAGAAGGAAAACTGGAAAGGAAAAAATGAACTGAAAGAGATAAGGGAATGTATGCAACTCAGAAAAATAGGTGTGTGAAATCATGAAGGATAATTCAATGGAATATGGGCGTCAATACCAGGATGACTAATTAGTCTTGAAGGAGAAATGGGATAGTATCTCAGCATGAAATTTGGCAAAATGCGGAAATAAGGGTATCGCAACATGTTGTATCAGCATGGTCGCTGTGTAACAACAAACATCAAGATGCACACAAATTTTCTGTGTAATAGCAAGCGTTTATGACATGTATGAGGAAGATCAGCTCCATCAAGCTATGGATCAAAGCATGTTTTCTAAAAAATGTTGTGATTCATGAAAATCTCTACAACATGGAATGCGATCGGCTGTGAACCTGAAAATCTTAGTACAAATTCTTGCAGAAAAATTGTGAGATTTGCGAAGAATATATCATGCAAAATAGAAATAAGTACGAATGTGAGAAACTCAAAGAAATAAACTGCGTTTTTAGACCTGCTGATAGTGATGCACGAGTTTCTTCGTTGGTTCCTGAACCTGATTGAAATTTAATAAGCATGATTATCAACCTTGCCAAATGAAAGATATTTCCAGTAGCGATGGGACCGACCTTGCCTTGGATAAAAAAGGACATTTTCACCAGGCCGTTCAACCTAGCTAGTGAGTGAGTTAATATACTCGAATAATTTCCCAACTGCACTCCTCCATTGTGCATCAATCTCCTTGGGCAATCTTCCAATTCTTCAATTTTTATGTCACAATTATTATCTTGAAATGCAGAAAACCTGTGATAATAAAAAAGAAAGTCATCAACGAATTCATGTAGCTCATTAAAACTTCCTAGACCAGAAGTCTTTGGATCCAGTTTGCGTGTGAGATCATTTTTAGAAAATTGGCTTCCAAGGGTTCAAGCGGTGCGCGATGGCCAATAACATTTCCAGGTTCCTCCTCCTCCTCCACAAAAAAATAATGTTATTATTATTATTATTTTTTAGTAGCTAAGTAAACAACACCATAAGGAGGTCGAAGGCACTTTTTTATAAGGACATACAACTTCCGCATCGAAACCAAAGAATAAATAGTTTTTTCCTTTACAATAATATCATATCCACCTTCTGAGGGATCCATGGCTCGTTCACAAGCACAACTAGAATTGATTTGTGTTTCCTGATTAACACCACTACTATTGTGGATAAGAGAGTGATCTAGAAACAAATCATCTTCTGAAAAACTTAAATTTATATCACATGCACCATGCTGATCCTGTTCAACAACAGACAATAGAGAATGTAGATCTCCCCAGTCACCAGCATAGAAGTAGAATTCAGGTGATAAAGTGGTAGTTCGTGTAGGAGTTACATGACCATCACAATGACGACCCAATTGCTCTATCATCAAAGAGAACACCAGAACAATCATTTGCTGCTAAACATCTTTTGGAATATCAACTAAAATAGGTCCTGGCCTCCCAGATGCTGCGAGATAAAAGGCTTCTCTGATGACTCGGGGGATATCATCAACATCGATGATTGTGCTTTGTTAGATCCCTAGCCACCTCCACAATGGAGGCTACTCGCGGACAGTTAATTAACAATCGTTCAATGCTGGCCATTTGCGATGAAAACGATACTCAAGTCGACACCTCTGCAAATGCAATGTGCACATGCAAACTGATTGGAATGCGTATTCCTATACATTATTATTTGATTGCAAGTCACAATTCATATTTGCCTTCAAAAACATCGACTGAGAAGCCATGATTATTACGAGGTTTGAGTAGGTTGATTTGGTTCGTTTCCGATGGTTGGTGTCGCCTATTGTGCATGTGAAGTTTAACCTTACTCTGTGTTCTGTGTGAGGATGAAATGGAGATCCTGATCGTGACCTTGGCATTGAATGAGGTGGCTATCAAGAGTTTTGTACATATCGACGACCCGTATATAGCTAAAAAAATTGGTGGCATCAAAATTTTGGGTGTTTGCCAACCTAGATTTTCCTTCCATATTACATCTTTGACCTGGAATTGGTTAACCGAAACACTCTTTCTAGACTGCTTTGTCATATATGTAGAGAAATAAATGAGATCGACATAAGCACTGTTATAACCCATGTCATAAATCACAACATGCCGCGATGTATTTGAGAAATCCTTATCAATCCCCTACTGAATGGCTGCACCAGAATGCTTGTTGATCAAAGATAATACATTGATGGCAGCAAGTTGAGCTGCTTGAATGATACCATTCCTCTCAGCTTGGCCGAAGAACGGTGGCACACTAATTAAAACATCCTTAATAGGGACTTTGGTATGGTATTCCGCCAAATGCCTACCATAACTCAAAATCATGGAAACCAACTCCTCTAATGAACAAACTGTACGACTGTCATTATCTACTCTAATGCCAGCAACACCTCTAAAATCTTCAACTATGTCATAGGGAAGATACAATGAGTTGCAATGTTTTAATGCAGAGATATATCAATGACCTGTATATGTATGCATGAAGATAGTCATCCAGTAGGCAAAAATAAAGCTATGCGTGCTTGGTGCCCCTGTAAGTGGATTTGCATGCCCTCGTGGCAAACTCGTAACCCATTCCAATCGCAATCCCTGCATTTTGTTAGAAATACACTCAAAATTTACTGTTTGGAAATGATATAGTGTGACGGTTTGGATATGATATCACCGATATGGGAGAAGATCGCTGCAAATCATTAATACAATCAAATCAGATAATCAAAATTTCATTGTTCATTTCTAGCTTGCTAGTTAATCACTAACATGGATAAGTAGATCACGAATCTGAGATACAACCACCTAGAGCTAGCTCGCGAATTCGTGATCCAACTATTTTGTTGATTGAATTAAGTGAAACCTGAGCATCCATTACCTTGACAAAGAAATTTTGATACATATCCATCAATAAGGTTGGGAACATATCTCAATAACTATTAGAATTTAGATCTGGCAATAATCTTGTTGGGCAAATTCATTAAGAATTCAGATTGATCGTAACAATATTAAAATATAATCAAGAATAGTTACGCAGTTAGGATGTGGCCCATATTTCACGGTAATTAATCTGTTATGGGGAAAAAGATTGTGTGAGTATAAAACATGTTTAATTTCCACCATATCTCCCTCCTAATTCAATGAATAAAGTTTATCTTTCCGTGGATTTTGATGAGCCTATCTTTCCATATAAGCGTTAAATATTTTGTTCCCAATATAGACTTAGCAAATATGAAAAATATGGCAAGGAATTACAACAACCATGATTTCAAGATACACAGGATTTGTTTTCGGGATTCTCAATTTTAGTTCATTCTTTGACATTTTTAATCAACGCTTATCATTATTTTTATTTGGTTGGGTTTGTAAACAAGAGCTTTAGATTTTGATGATTTGATTATTGGTAGGTTGCAGCGTGTAGAGCCGAATGTGAAAGGATGAGGCTGGAAAAAATAAAAAAAATGGACCAGACCGAAAGTTAAAAATGAGAAGAGCGCAAGCATGACACTGTTCAATCATTGTTACAACAAAAATGTCACTGTTTCAACAAGTAAAGTTTCACTGTATCAACATGCTGTAACAACATGAAAAATTGGTTTTGTTTTTATTCGCCTAATTTTTTTTATTGTGTTTATTTGCAGGTCAAATGATGGATGCAAAAACATTCACTCTTGAAATCAATTTAGACATCCTATTTTCTGATCCTTGCGATCACACAAAGCGCAGAGGAGAGCATACTTATTCTAAGTAAATAAAACTAGAAATAAAATCCTACCTGCTCTATGCTAATTGAAACTTAAAGATTAGTTACGTGTAGTCAAACTTCCAATGGAACCAAGCACACAACAATAACAAAAATATGTTCAGTGGTGATTTTTCAAATGAATAATGGAAATATTCGAAAGTGAATGAATCTAGTTGCTGTAACGACAAACTAACTAAATAAAAGTGAAATTTATCTAATCGAGTGCTTACCTCGAACCATTGCTCAATAATGCTTTCATAGGCATGTTTTTCCTCACTCAGATCTTGTTGTAACTCCTCTTCATATTCCTCAATCTCCTGCTCGAATGATTGTTCGTCATCAAATATGTAGGGTTCTTCAGATGTTGAATCCTCGTTTGTTGCTGGAGGAGTGTTCGAATCTTTAATTGCTGTCAAGATCTCCTCTTCCAGAGAAGAGGAGATCCTGAATTTCACGAGGATTTGAGTGAGTAGTTCCAAGCTAACACTCATTGTTAAAACATATTGAAAAATGGGTTCTTACATCACCCAAATAAAAAAAAACTGAAAATCATACTTGCTGAAACACATACTCTCCACAGTTGCAGAAAACACACTTGATACAATTGAAATTCACATTTGCGAAAAATGAAATTTGTGTAAATTGCAGGAATTGAAACACACCCTACATTCCCTTACCCATATGTCACCTCAGAGTTAGGAGCATGACTAATCACACTTGCATGAAAATTCAAACTCAACCTCAATCCATCGTGCTTCCCCGACAACGACACCAAAATGTTAGGCATAAATATTGTCATTTAATTCTGTTGTAGTACTTGCCCAACTATTTAATTTGTCAATCTGAGGTTCGTAGGCTTACGAAGGACACACACTATATATGCAGGACTGAAGTAGAAGTAATCTAATCTAAATTGATGAAATGAAATTAATCTAGGAAAGCATCGAAAGACTAACTAGGAAAGTAGGAAATTGCATAAGGGAAAAAAAAATACAACATGTGAAGAGTTGAACGACAAATGACATATGTGAGCTCACACAATAAATCAATCTCAAATTATATTACAAGAGTCAAATGACAAATCATGAAAGAATAACAATGAAAGAATCAAAGCGAAGAATCCCCTTCTCCTATTTACAAGACTAAATTATGAATTACATGATCAATTATGAATAACATCCTCCAATTATGAATAACATGATTATCCTCATGAAGAGAGAACACTCTCTTATATACATGAGTGTCATAATTACAAATTCACTATTCTCTCAACTTATTCCTTCAAATCCTACACTCATATCTTGGATAAGATATCCTATCAAAATCTCCATCATATTCTTCTTTGAATATGCTTGAATGATTGTCCCAAATATTCTTCAAATCTTCAAAGCTTGAAGATGAAATTCGAATTTGAGGCTAGGTGGTAATATTTGACTTTGTTGAAATCTTCACATATGCCTGCACACATCATCAAACTCATCCAACCTTGATATATAATGAAAATATGTTATTTTTCTAATATTTGATCACAAATTCCCTTATAATACTGAAATGAATAAAGTGGAAAATAATAAGGTGAAACCCAAATGTATGTATGGAAATGGTATGATAAAAGGCTTATTAGGACCATGAAATGTAAGGAATGGTGATGAAAAAGAGGATATAAATGTGACATTTCTGAGTCCTAACAGCTGGGTTGTCTGTCTTAGGTATCGGTGCTATGAAAGTAGCATTGATAGGATTGTGTATATGACCCTTTACCCTTGATTCTTCGACTACCCATAATAGATCAAGTCCAAGAACATCAAAGCATCCCAAGTATAATTCGATTGGCCACCCATCTGGGCCAAAGATCTTCCCTTTTTGGAATGTGTGTTGGACTTCTATCAGCTCTTTTTCAGTAATCGAGCTTGTTAAGTGTCCAGCTGTATCCTTTTCGACAAATCTGGGGAAGAGCTGGGCAACTTTTATAATTTCTGCAATAGAGGACTCCTCCTGGGCTTTGTAGAGTGTCTTAAAATGATTAATTCCCAAGTCGGATAATTGATTATACTTAGTTATTTCCTCCCCCCTCCGATTTCATAGGTGTTACCCATGATTTTGGTCATCATGATGATGTATAGATGATGGTGTACTCAGGCTCTTCATAAGAACTTTCTCCTAAGAAAAGTTACTTTCATCTCTTCCCAGAAAACTCATTTTTGAAGAAGGTTCACAGGCTGCTAGTATATTTGGGTGCGAGAATGCCTGATTTTCGCAGGCTGCCTTAAGACAGGGTGCGAACTTCTCGCACTGTGGTGAATAGCTAGGGTGCGAACTCTTCCTAAAGCATCGAAAAAGATGAATTCTCGATGTTTCTAGAAGGGAATCTTCTAGAAGGATGGGTTGGCATTCGAATGGTTATCCTTGTACTGGATTCTCAGATATTGTGGGATCATTCTTATCCAAGTAACTAATTCATTCTCTCCTATATATTGAGAGAATTCTCATGGAAAAGGTTAAGCAAGATTCATTGGAGAATTGGTGAAAGAATTGTGTGAAGGATTTAGCATTGAACAGTAGCTTGGAGACTCCAGCAAGTCTACCAAGAGGATTTGATCTTCTTCATACAAGGATTGAGCAAGTGTGTGTGTTGGAGCCAAGAGCCATCGAAAGGAAGTTTGCGACATCAAGGCTTAGGTTGTAATATTTACTTTCCATTAATATGATACAGTGGCATGTCCCTTTCCCATAAAGCTATTTCCACTTTATTATGTAATTCCTTGATCATACACATAGGTTGACTGTTGAATATATTGTGCTATCTTCACTTTGGTTGGTTTGTGTTGTCTTGGTCTTGACTTCACGAGAGCACCGGAGCGAACCAGGAGCAACAGAGACCCTAGGAAGTGATATAAAGGTATGTGATTTATTCCTTCCTCCTAGTTAATTCAATGGTGAAAACTTAGGGAAAGAGTCATGTCCTGTCCTGTTTTGTTCTAGATCCAGGTGGATCTAGGGAGATCAGTTAGTGTCCGCACCTACCGATTAGTCCGATAACAAAATTGGTGACTCCACTGGGGAGAATCCCATTTTCTTTGTGGCTTTTGGTGTTTTTCTATGGCCATTTGCTCTGATTTTATTTTTCTCATGTCTTATCAATCTCTGAGTCTTCAGGATATCCTGATAGACCCTCTAGGTCCAGAGGCCTTTTCAAATTTTGCTTCATTTTCCAAAATTTTGACTATGTTCAGACATTCTCGCACTGCACTTCACTGCAGCCTGCGAGAATAGGTAGGGTTCACATTCTGCCTTCAAGATTTAGTGCGAGTTTCTCGCACCCTGTTCAAGGGCCACCTGCGAGAATTCTTAATTCTTGCACTGTGTAGTATTGCCAGCCTGCGAACTCAATTTGTCAAAAATTTGGATTTGAGTTTTGGCATCTTCAACTGCCCAGATCAGTCTAGGTGCCTCATAAGAGTTTCTTGGACCATTGATTGATGTCTTTCTTGTCTTCGTTTGC
>JASDQU010373018.1:0-12807 GCA_032191745.1 Picea mariana
TCATTTCAGCATTTTGGCACTTTGCTCTGTTGACCTCAAGTCAACAAAATTTTGATCACTTGCCACATGTCCTATGATTCCATGGTCTAGATCTGGTCTTGATTCGATGGCTACAATTGTATCGTGATTTCGCAATTTCGCATATCACAAATTCTGCTTTGTTTCTTTTGTCTCTCCATATTGCGATTCGCAAAATTCTGACACAGATCTTTTCTGCGCTAGCTCCTTCCTCCACGTGACCATAGGCGGTGACCACTGTCTGCACTAAAAGGTGTTGCGAACTCAACGGTCCACAATCTTGATGAATCAACGGTCCAGATATTTTCGCGATCTCGCGTCTCACTGTTCCTTAGTTGGAGGCTCTCATCACTCCAAGTCATGATCGGCGAGACTCAGAGATGGAGTGTAGATCAACGGTCCACATCTTTTGGTGTATTGATGGTCAGGATCTTATCGTGATGTCGCATCTTGCTGATCCTAAAATGGAGATGCTCGTAACTCCAAGTTGCGATAGGCAAGACTCTGAGATGGAGCTTTATGGTGCTCTGATCTTTCACCACACGTCCTCTTGATCCAACAGTCCATGATTAAATTGCAATCTCGCATCTCGCTGTTCCTTTGACTTTCTAGTCAGTGACATGATGATCTTTCGCCACGTGTCCTCTTGATCCAATGGACCACGATTAAATCGTGATCTCGCATCTCGTGAATCTGGAGATGAATCATCTCGACTCTCCAAGTCACGATCCATGAAACTATGAGATGGAGCTGAGATCAACGGTCCACATTTGATCTCTATTTAACGGCTGTGATTGAATCACCATATCACATATCACAATTTCTGCATTGTTTTCTTTGCCTCTCCATGTCACTATTCGCGAAACTCTGATGACATCACACATGGATTGACACGTGTTAAATACTACCACGTGTCACTTTGATTCGTGACTTACATGTGCTTGAAGTGTTGAATCTGACTGACACCTGTCATTACCTAGTTGTGTCACGTGTCACTCTGACGTGGTCTGCTATCGTGAGTTGGATCGACGGTCTAGATCACATCTTGATCTGACAACTCAGATTACATCGCGATTTCACATATCAAGAAATCGACATTCCTAATTTCAAGTGACTTTTTCATTTCAAAGTCCCAATCCCCGATGCCTCTCCATTGACTGGAATCAACGGTTCAGATTCAACCTTAATCTGACATCTCATATTACATCGCGATATCGCATATCGTGAAATCAACATTCTTGTTGTCAATGTTCTTTGACAACTTCAACTCGCGATCCTCGAAATTCCGACAGGGAGTCGGATCAACGTTCCACATAATCCCCTGAGTTGGATGGTCTCCCTGCTTTTGGGATTTGGTGAGCCCCTTGTCTCCTTGCACTTTAAACACCGTGTAGGTTTTCCCTGATCCAACGGTGGTCGGATCTTGCGCTCAGATCTAACGCCTGAGGTCTATCCTCCTTTTCAGCGCGTGCTCTTCTTGTTTTTATTCAGATTTGACGGCCTTCATGCTGTCGAGAATTTTGGATGGGATCCAAAAAACAGAAATGCTTCTCAACCTTTACTCTTCATCATGCTCTTATTCAGATCTGACGACCCTCTTGCTGTCGAGAATTTTGGATGGGATCCAATGATCAGAAATGCTTCTCGGACATTCGATCATTTTGTCAATGTTGCATTGCCTTCGATCATTCGATCTTCCTGGACTTATCTTCTTATTTGCTTGTTGATCATCGATGCTGTACTCAAGCCATCATTACTGCTGTAATTGCCATCAATGACAGGCTTACGCTGCTTGTGAAACATGCCAAACATCCTCTGCACTATCTCTTCTGATCTTATTGAGGTTGCTCTGCAGTGTCTTCCCAAAATACTTCTGGTGCCTGTCTGTTACATTCTTCCTATACTCGTGCCATCTTCATTGCTGTACTTTCCATCAATGACAAGCATATGTTGCCTGTTAAACATTTTCCAACAAAATCAAGCACATGAGGTGTTCTAAGTGTCTCCTTAGTGTCGTCGTCATGGCAGTATGCTCGAACATCGTTTGCAACACTTGTGACCAACTTGCAACACTTGCAAAATTTGTAAGGAAGATGCGACACTTATGACAATTGAGAGGAACATGCGACACTTATCCAGCTGAGTAATTTTGACGTGTAACAGAGGCCATCACATCATATTCATTCTTATTCTCATGATGATGTGCCCAGTGCTTTTTAGGATTTCTCTAACTCAAAAGATCGCTCTTACATCGGATAATCATCTGGAGTTCTTCTCTCTCACATCATGGACAAGGCCATATACATTCCTAGCCCCTGTCCCAGGCTAGAACCATGAACCCTTTATTAGGGGATTTATCTCAGGTTTGTAATTTGAGAGTAAGACTTCACATAGCTGCTATATTCCACATATCACATGTTTGTAGGCTAGAGGATGTATCCTATAGCTGCAATCATTAACACTCCCTCTCATCTAGGGAGGCATTCTCCATCAATCCAAGTCTCATACCGATGTACTCTGAGTTTTTTTTTTTGGCTAAGGTCATCCATACTCCCTCTTAATCTCAGAAGGAGTTCTTCACCAAGTAAATGTTTGTAGTCTGCTTAGGTGTAGGAAGGTACTGCAAGTATACTATCTTTCTTCTGTATCATATATATGATATGAAGGTATTTCATCTCGTCGTGTTTTGAACCATCAGAAAACACTGGAATCACACAACTCTTAGTTGTCATCATAACATCCATCTCATGATCAAGTAAATCTGTCAGAAGTTTGTGAAGCCTCATTGTTTTGCACATTCACTTCTATATATACTCTATCTCTAGTGCACTCAAGGCCATAGAGTTTTGTTTCCTGTTGTGTCAGGAAAACCTAGAATACTTTAGGGTAGAACATCAGCTGGATGTGATCTTTCGGTTCACTGTACTTTCTACTCAATCTGAATCGCATATTTTTCAAACTCAAGTTCACACTGTAGGCATATATTGGATCATATCCAACTATCGTAATACATGTTTTTTTGTTTCCTAGTGAGTCTATCTCGGTTGAATCATCACATTCACTACATGACATGAATAAAGTCTGGTGTTAACTGGATACATCAGTGATCCAATGAACTGTGGATTAGTGTCGTCTGAATCATCATCAATATTCTTATTTAAATCCATCACAATGGATTTGCATTCTGTCATACTTAATTAATATTCCCATTGTATATTTTCCTTGAATCAAGAAAATTTCATCTGTCCTCTATCATACTTCTTGCCCCAAGAAGTAGTGTATCGTACTTACATCCTTTATGAAAATTAGAAGTCAATGCTTGCTTGTTTCCAAAAACAAGGCTTTCTGAGTAAGTTATGAGGATCAGGTTCTCGTCACCAACACTGTATAGGTTTTGGATCAGCAACACTCTTTCATCAAGAATCTATCTATCTGATATAGTTTCCAACTCATGAATGGTGGTACGGATGGAAGTGAATCGATTCACTGGGTCAAGTGTCTTATCATGGACAACTCCCTCTGTTTATGAGAAATCTTTGGCCATATACCTCATTTTGAATTTCTCGACACTTCCATCAGCTGCATACTTGATCTTATAGATCCACTTGGAAGTTACTACTAAATTCCCTTTCAGGTTCCTGAATAGTATCTTATGCATCATTCTTTAATATGTACTGGTATTCTTTTGTTATGACATCTTGTCATACTGGTTCTCTTGTTTCTTTTCTAAGACAAGGAGTCTCAACATCAATGAAGTGGCTGATGACTGAAGGATAGCTTGAAAAATATCTTTTTTCTTTCTCAAAATGTGCCTTGAAAGGCTTGTATGTTTCTCTGCCTCTTGTAGAGTGAGTTTAGGTAGGCCTTTTATGACTTACTACAATATCTCTAAACATATCAATTGGAGAAATTGGATCAACTGGAATAATTCCATTCTCCCTTTGATTTTCTGAAGGGGGAGAAGGTATATTCTTACTATCAATCTCCATCTGAGATTATCTGGATCTTTGAAAGATTATTTCTTCTTCAAGGACAACGTTATTTCTTGTCTTAATCCGTTTCTGATCAGGGATGTCGATCTGGAATGTCTTTGAAGATTCACTGTATCCTTTCTTTCTAAAGGATATAGATTGGACTTCTTCTCTTTGGGTACATGGAAATACACTGGGCACCCAAATAACCTAAAGTGTTCAATCTTAAGCTTCACTCTGGTGAAGGCTTCTATTCTGGTGAAGACTCTTGTTTTGAACATATACTACCTCATGCATGCTTCTGCCCATGAAATCATAGAAATATTCTGATCATGCATTATTGCATTGATTGTCTCAAGGATGGTTCTATTCTTCCTCTTTCATATATAGTTTTGACTCCCTCTGAGTCAATGTGAATCCCTCTAAGGGATAAGCATCTTCCTTTTTTCTTGACCTGTTTGGAACAAGAAAACAAGAGAAACCAAAACAAGAATATCTCCTAAAGGAGAATAATGAATACATCTCTAGAATCAAAACAATTTAAGGATTGTTAACACATCTACAATGCCTATTTTTAATGTAGCAAACTTTAGTAATATAAGTTAGAGGAATGGAAATTACAACAATCAAACCTGGAGTCTTCACTTCCAGTGTGTTGCTTTTCTTCCAAGTCTCCTTCACTCAAGATAACAAGTGCTTTCTTCAACCTATCTTTTTTACTAGGACAATATTCTATCATGAAAGAAGGTTGGGTTAGAGAACAAACTCTTTAATCCATCTAATATATTGACTTTAATTTTGACTAAAGGTTAGTATGATGGTCATAGCTTCAACATGCAACCTAGATCAAATAAATGTCATAACAAATAGATGCATGTCTGAATAATTAAACCTTGGTTGCATTATTCTTTTGAATGTGTTGGATCTTGAGATCCTTCTGGATCTATGACAAGAGATCCCTTCTCCTACAAATACCCTTTAAAGCTTAACAATTTAAACATATGTGAGTACATATCTTTGATAGAATTTGCAGGTAGTGGCACTATCTGGTATCAACAATAATATTTACCAACTTATTAAAAGATTTCAAGGGTGACTGCAACTAGTACAAGAACTGATACTTCAACTGATTCTGAAGATGCAACTGCAACTTAGGGTTTTATGAGGAAACCCTAATTTTTAAAACTTCAAATTTTGAAATTATGATTCAGGGGATAGATGCACTTCGCTGAGGCGAGTAAGCTAGTGCAGTAGGATTTCTGAAAATCAAAATTTTACCCCCTCAAACTTGACAAATGGATTTCTGGACTGCTACTTCTGGTTTTCTGGTACTTATGGTACTCTGATACTTCTGGTTTTCTGGTACTTCTTGTACTTTGTGAAAATTAGGGTTTCACTTTTCATGAGATCTACCCACTGAAAAGGTGCACTAAAGGTGCCAAAGAGTTCCTTGGGTTAGGGCACACTTTTCTAGATGGTTTTGAGAATGAAAATCTCTTTCAATAAAAAACCCTAATTTTCATGTACGACAACAGTGACATTTTTCATTTTACTTGTGAAGAATGCTTGTGAGACTTTCTTGTGAAATGGGTTCTTTCATGACCTATGCTCTAATACCATGTTAGTTTTTCATAGCATTTAGGCTAAATATGAAGTTCATTTCATTTTAACAATTAACCATAACCATAAATGTTGTAGCAACCAAGATCACATGAAGAAGCACCATGCACAAGAACACAAGATATATCATGGGAAACCCTTCTCAAACAAGGGAGAAAAACCCTGCCAAATCCTTTGCTATACTCTTCAAGAGAAAGACCTTTTCACCACCAAGAATATCCTAGCACACAAGAGGGTGCACAAAACCTAGAAACCCTAGTGCCCAAGAGAGGTGCACAACTTTTACCAAGAAGTGTACTTGCTGAAATTTCCAAAACTTGCAAGTGAGTGTGTGTCTACAAATGAAAGATTTCATCTTACTTATATTAGAATTATCCTATCAACTGAAGTGTCTATTGGTACAATAGGGCCGAATTCACTTAGACATATTAATTGTTTATTATTATAATAATTAATATTAATATTACTATTAATTATGTTTTGCAGTTTATCTTTAGACACAATAAGATAGGGATGACCTGTACCCTTTACACAATAAATAGTGTTACAGGTAGGCCTGAATCTTGAACATTATATAGAAAAGGATCTGATGCACCCAATAGTGCTCATCCACTAGGGGATACATCCATAGGGATGTCATAGACCTAAGTAACTGCATTACACAGATGAACTAGGTCCTCACACATGCACTTATGCTCATCCATAGTCACGTCTTCTCTACAGATCTGATTTCCCACTGCTACCAATAGGAGGATCATCTGGAGTCTTCACATCAACTCTACTGCTATTCAGAGGAGGTCATCACATCATATTTATTCTTATTCTCATGATTATGTGCCCAACGCTTTTCGGTATTTCTCTAACTCAACATATTGCTCTTACATTGGATAATCATCTAGATTTATTCTCTCTCACGTCATGGAGGAGGCCATATACATTCCTAGCCCCTGTCCCTAGATGGAACCACTGACCCTTTATTAGGGGCTTTCTCTCAGGTTTGTAAGCTGAGAGTAAGACTTCACATAGATGCTATATTCCACATCTGATAGGTTTGTAGGCTGGAGGATGTCTCATATAGCTGCAATCATTAACAAGGTGCAATAGGTACTTCAGTATTATCAACAACAAAAATTTCTTCGGACGATTTCATCTGAAGTATATGTGCCTCTTGTCTAATACTCAACAACGGATTTGGGGGAAGTCAGAAATCTTCTAAGGAATCCAAAACTATCTGAAATCCTTCCAAAGAGTGTGTGCTTCCAACTTCAAAAGCTACTTTGTTGTTGACTACTCCTTGAGGAGAGCCTTCTGGTGAGTTAGGAAGCAAAGGTTGGTAGCCGTCAAGATCTTTTGGGGGTATCCCTTTCATCCTATGTGAATGACGAAGGTTGATTTTGGCTGAACCAAATAAAGAACGAAAAAAATCTATAGCCAACTAGAGAAAACAAAAAAACACTCACTAATAAAATCTAAGAATCAAACCAAGCAAACAAACCTTCTTGTTTCGAAGTCACTAGTTGGTGATGAAATCCAACGTCACGAAATCAAGACAAGAAGGGGTTGGGATAAGTAGGTGGAAAATTTACATTGACAACTTGCTTAACGGACTTACACCCTGGTGTAAGCTCCCACACATAATCGTGGGTATACCCTCCAAGGAGCCCGAGTGAGTTTGACCAACGTCGATTCCAGGTACCATGAATAATTTCCCCTCCACAGTCACCTCATGTAAATACCTTAAAGAGATAGGCTACTAAGGTTACAAGCTACAATAGTGATGCTTGGGGAAACATTTGAAGTTTGATCCATGCACAAAGGCATGGTATACTTGTGGGTATACCTTCAAGTGACCCCCAATAATACGCACAATCTCTACACCAAGACCAACAAAGCAGGGTGAGTAACTTTGCTAGTCTCAATGTGACCTCAAGTTTGACCCTTGTGTGAGAAGGGCTTCCTAGGACAAAATGTAGCAATTGGATTTGAACTCTCCCTATCACAAGATACTATTGTGTGTTTTGATTCTTTGGAGAGTGTGCCTTACAACCTATTCTAAAGTGCTATCCTAGCTAATGTTGGTGAAAAAGATCCCTAAAAAATAAAATTCACTAATAAATTTTAAATTTATGTTGTGTTTTAGAGGTTGTTGTTTACTCAAAATGGAGATGAAGATGAAACTAATGATGTTGTGACCTTGACCCAATAAAATGAAAAAAGAGATGAATGTGCAACTTTTCAATTCAATGAACTCTAATTACAGTAGGGAGAAGGTATTATTTTGAAGTACAAAAAGCTACAAATTGCAATTTCATAATTCTGAATGAGTACAATTCCAAACAATCATGAACTACAAAAGTTTCCAATTCTCCTCTTTAACCAATATTTCGAATGTAACATTTTTCTCATGAAAGATTACTAAAAAGAATAAACAAATTTTGATCTTCCTTTTCGAAACAAAATTAGAGGTGTGATAACAAAAGGAAAATGTAATCCAAGAAAATCAAGACATCCTCAACACAATTCCCAAATCAAATTCGTAATATAGACAAAAATGAAAAAGACAAGACAACCTTTTGACATATGTAAGAAAAAAGTGTTTCCTAATCAACAAACAATATGAAAAATAAGATGAATCCAAAACTTCATGCCAACCAAATACTCTTTGTCAAACAAGCACCAAGATCAAGATTCAAGATTATATCCTTGTGACAATGATCACAGGCACAAACTTGAAAAATTCAAAGAAAGACTTCCAATCACTGAAAACCAATCAAGAGAAAGATTTTAAACTCAAAGATCAACCAAACGCTGGCATAAGAAGTTCACCCTAGGAAACTAAGGCAAAACTAGGAGAGAATAAGACAGATTGACTCACTCCAACAAAATCTACAGGAGTCGTCGCAGGCAGGGTATGAGACACAGTGCGATGAGCAAGGGTCGTCGCAGGCTGCTAGCAGAGCACAATGAGACATCGTCACACTGGATTGGTTAAGAAGAGTGCGATGTTTAGGGGTCGTCGTAGGATGTCAATGAGACACAGTGCGGTAATCTCTATAAATGAAGAAAAATTGGGAGAAAGACAAAAAATCTAATGGAACTTCTAGACCCTATGAGTCTAAATGGATCACCCACAGACTCAAAGAATGAAATTTATCGAAGAAAGGCAGGCTAAAGGAAAATGGGAAGAAAAAAATAAAAAAGAGGTCGCATCCCCAGTATGGTCGCCAATTTTGTTATGGGACTTATCAATCAATGGGGACATAAAAAGATCTCCCTAGATCCACCTAGATATAGAACAAAACAAAACATAATATGACGCTTTCCCTAAGCTCTAAATATTGAGTTTACTAGTTAACAAGAGATAAACAACATACCATTTAAATGTTGCTTCCTCCTGTCATTTTCATCATATATCCACTCCGGTGCTCTTTTGATATTGAATCTGCAAGGGAACACAAGCCAACCAAAGTGAAAGCAATCCAATATACTCAATAAGAACTTATGTATGTGATCAAGAAATCATACAATAAAACAAGACAAGTTTTATAGGAAAGAAACGTATCACTGTGTTATATTAAAGTGAAATGGAGATTACAACCAAATCCTTGATGTTGCAAGGTCCCTTCTTGATGACCCTTTTCTCCAACACACACACTTTCTCCGACCTTGAATGGAGAAGATCCACAATCACTTGATGAACTGAAATGAAGCCCTCAAGTATGAACTGAAGTAGAATTCCTCATCCAATTCTTAGCCTATTCAACCTTCATTAACCTTTCTTAACCTTTTCCATGAGAGATCCCTCTTTATTTAAGGGAGAGAGAGATGGTTGAAGAGATTATGATGATCGCACCAAATTAGAGAAGTGAATATGATACCAACCATACAGATGCCACCTCACCTTCTAGAAGATCCCCATCTAGAACTTTCGTGAAACTCAACCTTTTCTTAGTCTTTTAACATCATTACACCCTAGTTGTAGATCATCCTGCAAAGTAGTTGCATCCTAGATTTAGTGCAGGGGACAAAAGTCAAGCATCGTCGCACCCTGTGTATGATGCAGCCTGCGATGACCTTCCTTAATAGGTCTTTTGATAGGAAAAAGTCATTCACTTTCCTCATGAAGATAGGCTCTTTTTGGGAACATGAACACATGTTGTCAATGGATCACTGGGGTGACCAAAATAATGTGTAACACCCATGCATGCACTTAAGAAGGAACCCCATTGTAGATCCACCAGTTCTGGTTGATGTAGACCTTTCAAATTCATATCAAATTCTAATTCACATCATTTTTAGATGATTATGGGGAAACAATTGACTTATATGAGAGATTCATTACAGATTCGACACTAAGACTAGTTTGGGCACAACAAAATCTACAACAAGCAAGATATTTAGTGGGTGATCTAGCGGATACACAGAGGACTAGACATCAATTTCAGGTTTCTCAAAAAATACTCTTTACTATTGATCCTTTTTTTTCCATTCATTTCTACATGGTATCCACATCAGATCCTCAATATTATCCAAAGGATATAGGAATCCCTTATTAGGAGGCTGCTATGGATGATGAATATGATTCCCTCATCTAGAATCAAACTTGGGAGTTGGTTCCACTTCCTCTTGGTAGGAAGCTTGCTCAATGTAGATATATATACCAGATTAATATGGAAACAAATGATATTTTTAGTAAGTACAAAGATCAGCTTGTAGCTAAGGGATTCTCACAGGTTCATGTGATTGACTACATAGAGACCCTTGCGCAAGTTGCAAAGATGGACTCCATCAAACTATTTCTAGCCATTGTGGTAACCAAATGTTGGGAGGTTCACCACATGGATGTGAAGAGTTCCTTTATTCATAGAGATCTTGAGGAGGATATCTATATGGAGTAGTCACAAGGATATGTCCAAGATTCTTCACTTGTTTTTAGGTTGAGGAAGTCTTTGTATGGCCTCAAGCATCCACCCCAGTCTTGGTATGAAAAGATGGACTCCATATTGTTGTCACATGGATTCTTCCAATGCCATTCAGATACAAATGTGTTTATGATGAGACAAGTGGAATCCTTATAGATAGTGATTTATGTCGATGATTTACTTATCATAGGGAGATCAACATCATCCATTGCTTTAGAAAAGTCTACATTTCTTGACATGTTTGGGATGAGAGATATGGGATTGTTGCATTATTTTCTTGGACTTGAGATCAACTAGTTTGATTCAAGGATCAAGATGGCACAGTCCAAGTATGCTTAGGATCTACTTATTAGGTTTCAAATGACATACTGTAAACCGGCAACATCACCATTTCTTTCTGGGGTGAAGCTTGAGGATGGGGGTACTACACCTTTGGTGAATAGTAATAGGTACATACAATTAGTTGGGAGTCCTTTCTAACTCACTCATACTTGACATGACCTCTCTTATGGGTGAGTGCAAGATAATGATGGTCTCTCATGATGTGTTAGTGGCAATGAAAACTTGTAAAAACAAAAATCTACTAACTTAGAGGGATTATTCAAGGTAATTTTACAATGAATTTGAATATGGTGTAAGAATATGAAACGCAGAAAATTGAATTAGATTTCCGAATATACAACTTTTATTCATAGAAATTGTGAATAACTATGTATAATATGATTTTTTATAACATTGGTATTTTATTTTTCCAACAAAATATAAGGTATATGTTTTTGTTTGTGCACGTGTTGAGTATATTAACATGGAAATTAATTCCATAAACTTGTGTACTTGTAGAGAACCTGTTTTTCTTGTGTCGTGTATTTTTTGGAAATTTTTAATATTAATTTTATATATTTTTTAAATTATCAAAATCAACATATGCCTGAAATTACAATGTCTTTTGTTCGTGCAAGATAATATGGTCTTAAAATGATCAAAACATTTTTTTTTCCAGATCATAGGTATCGATCTCCTCTAGTGCCGCATATAACTCATTTGAGAAATGGTTAAGCCAATACAAAGTTATAGCAGAAATAAGAGAGTTATGTATTCTATGATTTTGATATATGTGAAGACAAAAACAGATTAAAATAGTGAACAACATTAATTTTTTTTTAAAATTATATATTTGAAATATGAAAAGCTTACTCTATCTATTTCTATAGTTTCATCAACAACTCAATTGTTTATCTTGTATAAAAATAATGTCAAATACAAATATATAGAGGGGTATTCAAAAAAATGGAGGTTTTTATCAATTTGTAGACTGAACCACTAGGTTTTTCATCTCGAAACTAAATCTGAGCCAACCAAGTCAACACACAACATCCTACCAGTCAATTATCCTATCTTCAAGGATAATCACTCGGTTCGGTTTATCAACTTTATCAATTGGGTAGGATGTTGAATGTGAGTGTTTATTGTGTGTTCGATTTACTTGAATTGTGTGTTTGATTAAGAGATTTATGCATGCAACAAGAACGCCAAACCAAGAACACAAATCCCCCTAATGGGGATGGAGAAACTGGTCACAATTGCAACTATTACAATAGAGAACAAAGGTTCTCTTTGAGATTTAACTTTAGGAAATAAAAGGGATCCTTATAACTTTTGGATCACTAAATAAAGTACAAGACAAAAGAAGAAAAGGAAAACTTCATTGATGAAGTTAAAACCCCCTAGGGTGCCCCAAAAGCCTTGATTTCGCCAAAATTTGGCATAATATCCCCTTGTACATGTTCTTTCTGCAAGAAAACAGATTTTTTTTTTGTTAGAATGTGATGGAAAAGACTTTTTAACGAAAAAACAATTATCAAAATTTTTTTAGAAAAAATTTCTAAGGCAAAAAATATATATTTTTTAGACTTTTTGACTCTTTGCATGAACTAAACTTAGGCTCTTCTAATTGTTTCTGTTTGTTTTCATAAAACATAAAGAATATGGTAGTTATCTAGGTTGATCTTAAATGCTAAAAAAGACACTAATCTAGCTTCAAATCTAGGAGAAAATAGGCTAGAAAATGCCTTAGATCTACTTCTTTAAATTGAAAGAATTCTAAACTAGATCTAGAAACTTTGCATGAAAATGAAAGTAATTTAAACTTTTGATTTCAAATTAACTACTTAATTTAAACTTTTGATTTCAAATTAACTTCTTAATCATGCAATGAAAATTAACCAAATTATTTTAAAGAAAGATGAGATGGAGAAGAAGAAACTCTTTTTCTTTCA
>JASDQU010373018.1:30419-41203 GCA_032191745.1 Picea mariana
TTTCTTCTTCGTCCAAAGGGGGATTCGCATTAGATACCCCTCAAGTGACCACTGCAAGAAGAAAGTCTCATATCTCGAAAGATAAATAATTGGTCGTAGTTGAAATCAGGAAAGACACAAAGGAAACCATCATAAGGGCCCTTAGAGAGGGGAAAGCCCAACCCCCTCTGAAAAAATGATTCTTCTCTCCTACAATGCAAGAGGGGTAGGGGTAGGGGGGCCCTAGAAAAAACTAGCCTTCAAAAGGATACTCTTGAGCCTTAACCATGATGTTATTTTACTATAGGAGACGATGTGTAAAGGGGAAGAAGCTATAAAGGCTATCAGTCCCTGGTTAAAATATTGGGCCTTTAGTGTGACAGACGTTGATGGTTTGTTCAGTGGGTTGTTAACAGGTTGGAGCCAAACTTTAAAGCCCTTTCTTCGTCTTCTTCAATCTCCACCATTTTAGTGAACCTAAAACATAAAGATTCGCACTAGGCCTTCTCTGTCATAAATATCTATGGCCCTTACTCTGACAGAATTAATGACCCTTTAACGATCGTCTGCAGGGATATGAATTTCACTCTTTCCATGAGAGAGGTTTGGTGTCCCCATCCAAAAGAGGATCGACAACAAGGTTTTTTTCTATCTTTTCTCGAATCTATAAATCTAATGGATGTGGAACCTGTGAAGCACTCACTTACGTAGAGAAATTTTCGAACATGAAGAGACGAAGTTGCGAAATGGCTTGAAATATTTTTGGTATATGAAAAGTTCCTGGAGAAGGGTCTAAGATTCTTATCAAAAGTAGAAGAAGGAGGGAGTTCAAACCACCACCCCATCTCTTTGAGATGGAGCTCTAACTTAACGACCCCCCCATCTTGCCTTTAAAAATGATCAACGTGTGGTTTGACGACCCTGATTTTCAAAACATTGTAACCTCAAATTGGAAGAAGCTTCAAGTTGACAGTAACACGCCTCTTATGATACAATTTGAGAAAAACCTGAAGAATACCAAAGAAACAATAAAGAACTAGATTCCAAAATGGAAAGCCAAAAAGACAAAGGAAATCTCAAAGATTGACATTGAACTTTCCCAGCTTGGCACCAGACTGGATAGAGAATCCCTTAGCCCAAATATCCTCAAGGAATTAAGGTGTTTGGAGAAAATATAGAATGAGTGGTTAAAACAGGAGGAAGAGGAATGGAGACTCAAAATACGTTCCCTTTGGATAAAATTTGGGGAAAACAACACTAATTTATTCCATAACTTGGAAAACTAGAGGCAAAATCTAAATACTATTTGGGAGCTCAAGAATGAAGAAGGAACTTGGGTTAGTTTCCTTTCTGGAAAAAGCAGAGGCATGAGCTTGTTTCTTTAAATCCCTTTTCTCAGACCCTGAAGTATGCCCCATCCAAGAAATCCTTTAAGTAGTGGCCAATTTATAACCTTTGTTCTTCGAAGAAATGAACCAAACCCTTTTAAAAGAAGTCTCTTCAGATGAGGTAAGAACAACCCTTTTCTCAATGTAGAGTGGCAAAAGTCCGGGTCTAGACGGGTTTCCGGTGGAGTTTTTCAAATTATTCTATGTCTTCTTAAAAGAAGATCCATTCCTCATGATCAAAGAGTCTCAATCTTCTGGAAGAAAGAAGATCCACTCCTCATGATCAAAGAGTCTCAATATTCCGGAAGAATTTACGGTCCACTAAACTCAACCTTCCTTTGTTTCATCCCGAAGAAGTAGAACGTCGAATCACTTGAGGAATATCGCCCAATCTCATGTTACAATGTGACTTATAAGATGATTACAAAAATTATTGCATGCAGATTAAGACCACTCCTTAGTAAGGTAATAGGCGATGAACAATTCAGTTTTCTCCAAAATTGACAGATTCATGACGCAGTGGCATTAGCACAAGAGTCTCTACATTTAGTGAAAAAAATAAACTTAAAGATGCATTCTTTAAGATAGACCTATCAAAATATTTTGACCGAGTAAATTGAACTTTCCTTAGGCTAGTCCTCATTCAAATGAGAATGAATCTCAAAACGGTAAAATGGATAATGCGGTGCCTGAACAATGCTTCTTTTGCGGTCTTGATAAACGAAGATCCCTCACATTTATTCAGAGCCTCCCAAGGTCTACGTCAAGGTTTCCCCTTGTCCTCCTTCCTGTTCCTAATCATCGCGAAAACCCTAAGCAAACTAATAAAAGAGGATAGAAACGAAGGACGATTACGAGGTTTAAAAGTGACAGTGTTAGAGACAGTCTCGCATTTTCTCTTCATTGACGATGACTGGGTCAGTATCTATGTCTCTTTGAGGGACGTGTTTTCCCTCTCGAAAACACTAGACATGTTTTATAAGGCGACAAGTATGAAGATAAATCTTGAAAAGTCATGTTTAATAACCAGTTTATCCTTAGGGGACGAGGTTACCTCCTTTCTCCGTATTCTTCTTGTTCAATATAAATCATTGGATGAGGGGGTAAAATACTTAGGATTTAATCTAAAGTCTGAAAAGTACAAGAAGTACAAGAAGGTATCCTGGACAAAATAAAAAAACTTTTCTTATGGGCTGACAACAATGCTTCAGGGGGGATGTACTTAACGAAGTGGCCCTCCCTTGCAATTCCTAAATATTTAGGTGGTTGGGGAATAAAATAATTCATATCTTTGCTAGATCTTTAGTTGGAAGGAACCTTTGGAAGATATTGGTAGGGAACATGCTATGGATTAAATTGAAGCAGTCCAAATAATTCTGTAACATATCGGTCACTGAATGGATCAAACTTCTAAACAACTCCTCAAAAGCATCCATAGTGTGGAAGGCTCTGGTTGAATATTTCCCCTTGGTAGGAGATTGGCTGGTTTGGAAAATAGGATACGAAAAAAAGGTCAGGGTGAGACAACAACCTTGGTTGGGACTTCAGACTCTCTTCACCCCTCATCCAAACCTTAAATACACTCTCTTCATGATGTGTGCATTGGTTTCCCTCAACCTCAAGGACGAGCAGATTGGAAAGATGCGTCAACCTTAGGTCTCCTGAAGGCTCTTCATGTTGAATGGAACTCCTATCTTTCTTGGTTATGCAAAAATATATTCATGCTCTCCCAAGATGACGAGGTTTCTTTATGTTGGTCTCGTAACCCAAGAGATGGATCATTCACAACCAAATTAGGATACAAAGCCTGGCAAGAGGAAAGAAAAAATGTCCAACCACAATGGTGGTGGAAGGATTTATGGAAATCCAAGTCCCCTTTGCATTGTAAACTCCTATTGTGGCCAGCCTTAACCAATAAACTGTTGATCTGGGATAATCTGGAAAAAAATGAACCGGCATGGTCCAAACCGTTGTGTACTCTACAAAAAAACTCTAAAACCATATCTCACCTATTTGTATCATGCCCCTTTGCAGGTCAGGTTTCCATGGCATTAAAAGAAAAGCTAAAAGTAGGTGCAAATTTGAATAATCCTTCCCTGAGGAATGCTACAAGCTATGGATACACGACAGATCGCTAAAATTGTATGCAGGACTACCATGCATCTTGGTTGAAAATTTATGGTGGGCTCGCAATGCGACACTTTTTAAAGATAAATGGATGTCGCCAGAAGTAATTACAACCCTAACACTAGCACAAGCAACAAAGACCAAAGAGGAACATAAAAATCCAAATAGAGGGTTCCCTCCTTCCATGTTTTGGATTATTCCATCCCATGGGGCTATTTCGACGGTGCCATCCAAGGAAACCCTCCCTCTATTAGAGTAGGTGTAGTTTAATTATTAAATCAAGATCATTACATTAACATCAGGTATGCTCCAGGAGGAGGATCCAATAACAAAGTTGAACTAATAGCTTTATGGACCCTCCTAGAGACAACAAAGCAAAATGACGTTAGGAATTTTTAGGTCACGGGAGACTCAAAATTGGTGATTGGTTGGACTAAAGGAAAAATCTCTTTTCAGAAAATCAACGTGGCCAATATTTTGCGAGACATAAGACGTTCCTTCCAATCCTTTGATTGGTTGTCTTTTCAACATATCCTGAGAGAACTCAATGTAAAAGAAGATGAATTGTTGAAAGAATCTCTACAACTAGAACGAGGGGCCTTCGAGTACTATGAGTACTTTGAAGGAACTGAAACAGAAGCAATGGAATTCTGACTGTAAAAATTCAAAGGAAAGGATGGAAATGGTGCAAAGAAAACTCAGAAAGTACATAATGTTATGTCAACATATAGAACAAAATGGAGGATGTAGTCACATGACCTTTTTCTTTTTGTAACTGTAAGGATGGAAGCATTTTTAAGGAAGTTTATAAGACTGGAACAATTATATTCTATGAATATAAGAAGTTTTTTTTCTAGGGAAAAAAATATTAATAATAATTCAACTTCAACGCTCCTACGAGACGTTCTACCCTCTATCTCTGGAGCTGTCGCAACGACGTAGCATAGCCACCCACCTCATAGTCACCAGATAGGGTGCAACACCAATGCAAATATCTAAACCGAAGTTACAGAGCTAAGAAGAACCAACCAATTAGGTTGGTGGAACTATTTTTCTATTCTTTCTATGACAGGCGAAAGTACATGGGAATGACCCATCCAATGATCAAGCTTAAAATTACTGGGCAGACAAAAAATGAAATGAAAATATATATAGCAAAAGATTAGGCTCAACCTGAAAATATTAATAAATAACTTTGAGTGTATAATTTGTATATGAATTTGTAATTTGATTATTAAGGTGATAATAATTTGTATATGAATTTGTAATTTGATTATTAAGTTGATACTTCTTTGGAATCAATGGTTTAATCAATATTTTAATTACAAATTCCAATCTTATGACCAACAATTAAAGATGTTGGCATATTCTTAGTCTTATAGTCAAATCAAATAGATGCATGGGATTTAATCTTCATAACTTCCTAGTACTTATAAATGAATCTGTTCACTTGTTTATTTTTTCACATTTACTTTTTAAGATTAAGAAATTACCAAACCAAATTTTCAATTTCCACTAAGTATATTTATACAAATACCATCAAAATTACTTAATTTTTAACATTTACATGTTAATTAACTTTTTACATTCTTAAATAACTTGACACTTATGGTTAGTGGACAAAAATAGTTCTACTATTTTACTATTACTTTTTCTATTTTTTCTTACAACTAGTTTGTGGTTACATTTCACACAACTACATATATGGTAATGAAGGATGCGAGAAGTTCTAAAACGAAAGGGCATGTGGATTACATTAATATGAACATAGATCTTGTTATTAAACCGTGATCCTAAACGCCCATTCTACTCCAGTCCCAACCCGAATTAGTACGCATACACGTATGATCCTCTTTAATTTCAAATTCAACCATGCTTAATAATCACCACATTATTTTAATGGTTATTAGGGTTATTCCTATTAGACTTAGGGTTAAACATTTTGTCTTGAAAGCTCTCAATACGACTTCTGTTTTGTGGAAACTAGATGTCAAAGAAGGTTCAAATCCTCCAGCCCGACACAATATATATTCAAGGTGTGTGCGTGCTTAATCAGATGAACCACACGACTTCACAAAAAGGGTCTCTATCACTGTAACAATATGCGCTTCATCTTCGTATTTCTTCCTCATAGATATCTGCTTTACCGGGTTAAGGGAGCAACTGCCAAAATACATACTATGTAAGCAACAATTGGCGGTTTTAAGAAATGTTATTACCATGATCTCTAATCCGGGAGTGTTAGGCGTACTACTTTCCCTTATTAAATAGCATGGCCATGGAAGTTGGCTTGCATAGCCAAAATAAGTAGGTCCATTCAAGATTTTGATGATTATAATTTTTACAACGTCTATCTCATTACAATTTTTTTTAATGATTATACTGACATTCCCAAGGCCACACATGGTTTTGATCCCATTTCATTCAAGCCCAAAATTAAATTGCATGGCTGCCAAATATTGATGATATCTTCTTTCCTTTTACTAATTAATGAAGCATGGAATCTCGAGGACAAGTACGTAGATATGGGAAATATCAACCTGGATTATTCTTTGTGTTAAATACAGAACATTCAAACTACAAAAATGATAATAATAAAAAATCCCTTGGAAAAGAGTGTAATTTTATTCATCTGAAGAGACAAAATTACATTTTGTAGGTGCTTTAAAGGAGCACTACACCTCATGGGTGTGATATATGTTTCCAATTTATTGAAAAGTATTTTACAAGTTACATATCTCTGATTTTTTGGTCATAGTTCTCAGAGTATTATCCTGTTTATTTACATAGTTGTGCTTCCATTGATGTTGTGGGAATTTCTTCAAAATGTGGGTCATTTAATTCTTGGTCTTTGAAGTGCTTCAAAATAGTATTTCTGCTACTTGTTTTCAGAGAAATTTATGGCTTCAGAGAGTCTTGATGTTCATGATGTGCATCCTGTTGTAGTGTAGTAGGATCTATAAATGGATGATGGTAAAAAAAATGTGAGTCTCCATTTTTGTGCTCTGTTATGTCCCATTTTTCGAGAGCAAGTTGAAGTCCAGCTTTGGAGAGTGCATTCGCTACTGTATTCGTGGTCCTGTAGACATGGGAGATAGTTACAGAGTCAAAATTTTCTAAAAGCTGATGAGTGTCCTCCAGAATGGGGAGGAGAAAAATGTTGTGACATTTCTGAATTTTTCTTGCCCAATTCACCACAATTTGTGAGTCTCCAAAAATATGAATGTGTCGTAGGTCGTTTTCAATTGAGAAGGAAAGTAGAGGTTTTAAGGTTAACAATTCGGCATGGTTGTTTATGCCCTGTCTCAGTCCCAATTTTGTGTAAAAAAAGTGGGAGTTTTAGAGGTGTAGAGTGAAACCGCCTCCACAAAGATTGTTCTATGAGGCTCCATCGAAGTAGGCCCACAACTTTGTGAAATCTATTTGTTTAGGAATGTGAGTTTTTTGTCTTGTTCTAGAAGGCTTTTCTGGGAAGTGTGAAATTATTGAAAGGCTTTGTGTTGTGGTTATTTCTGGAGCTGTAGCTTTTTCTTGGAAGGTTGCTGAGTTTCTGGCCAGCCAGATGCCCCAAAAAATAATGGGAGGAAGAGATTTAAGTTCTTTTTGCCTATTTTCTTGAAGCCAAATTTTCCAAGCTTGTTCTAGAGAAGATCCCTCCCATATGCAGGAGAGTCTAAGACTGTCTGAAATTTCCTTCCACACTCTTTGTGTGAAGGGGAAAGAAATGATTAGATGTTGGATTGTTTCTACATTCATGAGGCATAATGGACATTTGTTGGGACCTTCGAAATGTCATTTTTGTAGCATTTCCCATGTAGGGATCTTTTGATTTAGGGATACTCAAAGGAAGAGTTTTTCTTTTTGTGGGCACTTTAATTTCTAGAGGCCCTTCCACCACCAGATGGGTTGTTGTTGAAAGAGGCCCAGAGAAAGTGTGATATAACCCAGTTTTGGGGTGTATGCACTTGTTGGATCCTTTTGTCCAATTAGTTCATCTTCTCTGTCCGAAATTCTGATGTGCTCAAGCTGTACAGCTTTGATGTAATTTCTGTAGTGTAGCTCAGGAGCTCTAGAAATCCCTAGTTCATTCGCTTTCTTCCAACCTTGACACCAAAGAGTGGTTGTAATGGGGTCAGCCAATTGTGAGAGAAAGTAGAGATTTTTCTCATGTAGAATTGATGATATCTGTAGAGAGGATATGTGTATTCTCACTGCCTAGCCAGGAGTCCATTCCTAGATGGAGATGGTTCCCACGTCCTACTTTCCAGGCAAGACCTTCTCCTATAACTGGGAATGAGGATGTGAGGGCTTTCTAGAAGATGCATCCTTTGGAGAATTTTGTTGGGGATCTGATCCAATCTTATAAGGATCTAGGGGCTATATATTTTTGGTGAATAACAGTGGACCAGAGATTTTTTGTGTTGATGAGCCTCCAGCCTCTTTTAGCTGCCAATGATTTTGAGAACAATAAAATGTTTTTGACTCCCCACCCTCCTATAGCCTTTCGTATCACCAAGAGGTCCCATTTTTCCCAGGGTTGAATGTTTTTTTCTCCTTGTCCTGACCAAATGAATCGCAAGCAAAATTTTTAGATTTTTTATAGTATTCCTTTTGTGATCCATGCTAGTGACATCTAGTAAATTGGAATGGCTTCTAGAACTGCTTTTGTTAAGGTGGGTCTCCTTCTTCTGGATAGCCACCTAAAGCTCCATCTAAATAATATTTTCTCCAGTTTTGAGATGAGCCATTTCCAGTCTTTTTTGAGGTAGTGTTTTGGTTTTAGTTGAAAACCAAGGTATTTTAAGCCAGCTGAGAAGTCCAAAGGGGTGAAAGGGAAGAGTCTTTTGTACAATTCTTCTTCTTCTCTTCCCAATTTTGTGAAGGAGAGGATGGATTTCTGAATGTTTATTTGCATTCCTGTTGCAGATCGGAAGAGTGTAAGTATGTTGGAAAGTATTTCAACATCTTGACTAAAGATGTTGCAGAATATGAGAATGTCAACTACAAAGAGTATATGGGTAAATCTTTGGGAGTGGGTAATCTTTATTCCATGAAACTCCCCGTTACTGACTGCATTTAAAAGTGCCCTGCTTAAACCTTCTGCCACCAATAAGAAGAATAAGGGGGAAAGGAGGAAACCTTGGCGTAAACCTTTTTCTAAGATGAAGAAAGGGGAGGAAGCTGCATTTATAAGGATTGCAAAGGAAACCGAAGGGATACAGGCCATGATCCATCTGATGAAGGGTACTTCGAATCCAACATGGGTGAGAAGTAGTTTGATGTATGATCAGTTAACTCTGTCAAAGGATTTGGAGAGATCGATTTTTAGGATTGTACCTTTTGATTTTTTAGTTTTCAGGCTGTGTAAACCTTCTTATACTACCCCTATGGCTTCGTGTATTTGTCTTCCTTCTAAGAAACCAAATTGTTCTTTAGAGATTGACTTGGAGAGGATTGGTTTCAGCCTTTGAGCGATAATCTTTGCAATGATTTTGTAAATACAGTTGCAGAGAGAAATGGGACGAAATTCGTCAAAGGAAAGATGATCATTTACCTTTGGGATGAGTGCTATGAAAGTGGTATTGAGTGGGCCATGTATCCTTCCATTTTCTCTGGATTCCTCTATTACTTTGAGAATGTATTTTCCAATCAGTTCGAAGAATCCCAGGTAGAATTCTATATTCCACCCATCTAGTCCCGAGCTTTTGTCCTTTCGAAAACTTTGCATTGTATCTTTGAGTTCTGATTCTGTAACTTATGCAAAAAGGTTTTTATTGTTCTCCTCGTCGACGAAGGAAGGAAAGTATAGAGCCATTTTTAATATGTCAGCTAGGTTTGTTGTTTTGTCTTCCTTCAAAAGTGTTTGGAAGTGATTTTTCACCAGATTTGCTAACCCTTCAAAGGTGGTGACAGTTCTGTCTTCCTGATCCTTGAGGCTCCAGATTGTATTTGCTGCTTTCCTTCCCTTTGCGTAGGCGTGGAAGAATTTAGTGTTTTTGTCCCACTTTTCGAGCCAGACTGCCCTACTTTTTAGTCTCCAAGTTGCTTCCTTGTCAGCCAGGAGTGTCCTTCTTTTTTCTTCTAAGGTTTTGAGCTCATTGCAGGAGGTATTTATTGAGAAGGCCGAGTCAATATTTTGATAGAAAAGATCTAGTTGTGTTTCAATGTTTTTTAGTTCCTGTTCTTCAACCTCCCCTTTGTTTTTCCCCAGGGGATGACCAATTTATTCATCCTCTTTAGATTGTCCATGAATTGTATGGTTTTCAGGGTTCCTTCTAAATCTCGTAGGGGGATCCAGTTGTCTTTGACCAGTTTTTGGAAACTGGTGTCTTTGAGCCAGATTGAATTGAATTTGAATGAAGTTGTCGGCTTCTTTGGTCCAAAGTCGAGAGAGACCCAAATAGGAGAGTGGTATGATTCTCCCCCACTTCCTATCCATTGTCGAAATTGGAGTGGGAGAAGGGAAATTTCTTATGTGATTAGAAACTGATCTAATATTTTTGTGACCTGTGTGTCCCCTGTTCTTAAGTTCCTCCAAGTGGGGAGCATTTTGGTTGGCTCAATGTCAATGAAGCCATTTGAAGTCAAGAGGTGGCTGAATAAGGCTGATAGTGGATCCGGATGGGCTGAGGGGCCCCATCTTTCTGCTTCTCCTATGGAGAAATTGAGATCTCCTCCAATAATGAGATTTCTGGCCCTTATGAGATATTTTTTGAAGAGAGTGTTCCAAAATTGAGTTATGTTTGTATTTGTCCTGTAAATGTTTAGAAGCCTGAGGGTCTTCCCTATTCCTTCGACTAGTACCTCAACTCCTAGACAGGAATCTTAAGCCCCTGAATTTAGAATTTTTATTTTCTTTTGATTCCAGCCTATGATCAGGCCTCTTGATCTTCCAATCGTGTCCAGGCCCAGAAAATCCCATCTCGAAAAGAGTTTTAAGAGGGCTTGGGTTGCTGAGCATTCATCTGCAAGAGTCTCCTAGAGAAATAAAACATCAGGTTGGTGTGACATCACCAGCCTCTTTAGATCAGATGTTTTTGAGGGGCTCGCTCAACCCCGATAGTTGAAGGAGAGGAGCTTCATGGGGGAACCCCTATCAGGGATTTTTTACTCTAAGGGCCCAAAGGAGGGATTTTTGTCGACCTAAGGCCATGTCGAGCAGTGCTCGAGATTGTGCTATGGAGAGGTGAGAGGGTCTACCTTTGTATTTTTTGGTTTTTGGAGTTTCGGGGAAGGACCAATACCTTTGTGATCTGTGGTGGAGACCGAAACTGAACAGTTGCGGAGATG
>JASDQU010373018.1:77736-89814 GCA_032191745.1 Picea mariana
AGCAGAGCAAAGGTAAGCAGGCACAAGGAAATGGAGAGAATGGTCGGTGAGCACCAGAGGAGGGCGCAGACCGCGGGATGGCTCTAGAAATATAGAATAAATATGGAGGAGACGCTGGTGAGCTTCATGGTATGAATACCACTTAGAGGGGAGGATGCACATGCACAGAGGTGAACATCGTAATGGTGGACCCATCGATCGGACAGGAGGACAGAGAAGAGCGCACTAGGAGTGTTAATGGCGCGTTGGTAGCAATGAATTAGATTTATGTTCATGGTGTGGGAGGTAGGGAGGGGCATGCACCAGTCACGTGGTTTTTTCCGCGTTGGCAGTTGTCATTTCCATCCTCGCGGCACATGTCATGCATTAACACCCCATCCTGGGGGTACTATTAACATTATTGATACCAATGTATTACTACTTTATTATTGCATTAATACTTTATTAATGTTTAAATGTATTAATAGTATTAATAAATACAATATAAATAATCTAGCATTTATGTATTACTTTATTAATGCATTAATACTTTAGTAATGTATTAATGTATTAATTAATTCATACATTATGCTATTAATACTTTATATTATACACTAATATAAATTAATACTTTAATTTATACATTACATTAATATAATAATGTATTAATAACGTTTTACTACTTTATTAATGTATTATTTTATTTATGTAATAATACTTTATTAATTTTTAATGTATTAATTAATTCTTAATCTATTAATGCTATGTATTAATATTTTATTTTACACCTTATATTATTGTAATAGTTCATTAATACACAAATTGACTTTTAATATTTTAATTACTATATCAATACCTTCATTTATACATTATTAGTATAAATTAATTATGTATTAATATATTAATGGTCTATTATTTATTATTCCTCTCTAGGGCATATGCCAACAACAACCACATTTAAGTAGCAACAACAACATTTAAGTAAAAAGTGGTTGATATGCTCGCCATTTTCTAGATTTTAAAATTAATGGGTAGGTGGGTTTATATCAACCACTTTTTACTTAAATGTAGTTGTTGCTAGTCTTATTCATTATAGAAATTTGTTGACCAAGACTATTGTTTACTTTACAACTAACATTTGTATGATAATATAATTCAATTTTTGAAAAAAAATAAATTCAAATCTTCACCATTTGCACATAATTTCACATAAATGAAACATGAACCCATAGTTACTATCACTAGAGATTGCATTTCCATTGATACAGTGCACAACATTTTTGGTGGGAAGGGATACTCGGCCATCAAACTTAAACTCTCAAGGGTACCTTAATGAACTCTCACTCAAAACATTAGATTCAATTTTTAGTTGGTGAGGATTCAACTTAAACTCTCAAGGTACCTTAATGAACTCTCACTCACAACACTAGATTCAATTTTTGGTTGGTGAGGATTCAAATTATGATAAGGTTATTTTCTGTGGAGATTGGAATTTCAAGATCTGATTGTAAACTGAAAGTCTGATTTGATACCATTCAAATATATGCGAAGTTTTTCACCCTTGGAACCATCTCATTTCATTGATTATGACCATACACATATATTGGCAATGCTTTAAATCCAAAAATTGAACTCGACACATCATTAATTGTGGAAAACAATGTTAAGGATTCAATATATCGTGTTGCCTGTAGCTTTAGGGATAACATTAAATTCTCTTGAACTTCTTGTGTAGTTGGAATATGACTACTCTGCATAAGATGCAATGACAGGAGTGCCTACTATATTTGGTCATTTTGTGTTGAATCTTCCAGCTTTCTTTGAGTGCTCGTGTTTCTATGCTTAAAATCCATATCGTTTCCAAAAGTTACACTAGAGGAGAGCTGCTTTCTAGCTAGATTATGCTCAAAACAATATAGGATGTTCAGATGTATCCAGTAAGATATGGTTACATGGATGTGCATCAACATAAATATAGTTTTTAAATTAATTAGTTCTGAAAATATTTGAATTCATTTCATGAAAGGTTATTGGTTTCTCTTCATAAAGGAAAAATTTCCCTATAAGATCTTTGTTTTTTGAATTTAATGACAATGATGAAAGTGGGATGTAGTTGTGACTCTCCTTGCTACATTTTCAAGTTTATGGCTTTGCACATAGGTATACAATTGACTTTACATATTTTCATTAATGAATGAAGCATGGCAGTGTTCCTTGCTATGATAGGGACCTCAAAAATTGAGCACGTTCTGGTTCTAAATTTTATAGATGGTTGTGAACATTGTGTTAGGCAACGGAAAAAAAATATAGCATAAAAACAGAGCATAAAAAAACAAGATCAAACACGCATTAAACCAAGCACATCAATGCCACAATTGACATAGCGATTTATGTGGAAACCCAATGAGGGAAAAACCATGGGCAATGATTATCAGTATTCTTATTATTCAAGGGAGAATCACAATATCCTTCATAGGAATACAATCATCCTCTCCTCACACACACTCTTCTCTCTACACATAAATAGATTGCATGCATGCACATTAACATAGCTGCATGCATGTGCATGTGACCGCATGAGGAAATTCGTTGGCATGTTTCCAACAATCTCCACCTTGACAACAATTTACTTGATATATCATGCCCTTAATTAATTCATCACCTTTTCTGCAAGCCAAGAGAAGCCAAACACCATCGTAGCTTCTCTAACAAAAATGGTTTCGTAAACATGTCTGCAGAATTCACTTTTGTATGGACCTTTTCCAGAGCCACTCCACCTTCATCAAAAACCTGTCTTACAAAATGGTACTTAATAAAAATATGCTTCGTCTTACTATGATAAGCTGGATTTCTAGCCAAATGTATAACACTTTGACTATCGCAAAATACTTTCACCTTGTCCTGCATCCTTCCAAACTCACCCAATAAACCCTTTAACCAAATTGCCTCCTTGCATGCATGTGAAGCAACCATATACTCTGCTTCTGTAGTGGATAAGGCGACTACATTTTGAATCTTTTGACATCCAACTAATAGGTCCTTCTGCAAGAGTAAAGACATATCCTGAAGTGGATCTCCTTTTGTCCAAGTCACCTGCAAAATATGAATCTACATAAATGAAAACTGAATATTTGGAACCATCATAGGTGATAGAATAATTGTTTGTGCTTCTAAGATATCGAAGCACCCATTTCACTGCTTCTCAATGCTCTTTTCCTGTATTTTCCATGTATCGACTGAAAACACCAACTGCATGTGAAATATCTGGTCTAGTACTCAGCATCGCATACATCAAACTTCCCACTGCATTATCATATGGTACACGAGACATATAATCCTTTTCTTCATCATTACTAGGACATAAACTTGAATAAATCTTGAAATGGGAAGCCAAATGGATTTGTACGAGTTTCACATTATTCATATCGAATATCATAAGTATTTTATCCACATACTTTTGTTGTGATAACCACATCTTACCATTTTTCTTGTCTCTATGTATCTCCATGCCTAAGATTTGTTTTGATGCTCCTAGATCCTTCATATCAAACAACCTATCCAATTGATCCTTTAACCTGTTGATATCGACCATGATTTTTCTTGCCACAAGCATATCATCAACATATAACACCAAAATAATGAATATGCCATTTTCCAAAATTTTAAAGTAAACACAATGATCATATTCATTTCTTGTAAAACTTAGGCTCCCCATGAAGGAGTCAAACTTCTTGTACCATTTCCTGGGAGACTGTCTCAGGCCATATAATGAATTCTTATGTTTGCAAACAAACCTATTATTGTGATCCTGAAAAAACCCTTCTGTTTGTTCCATATATATATCCTCATCTAAATCTCCATGTAGAAATGTTGTTTTAACATCTAGCTGCTCTGACTCAAGGTCAAGTAAAACAACTAGTGCTAACATAACACAAACCGAAACAAGCTTCACAACTGGTGAAAATATCTCATGAAAATCAATACCTTCCTTTTGAGAATACCCTTTTTCTACCAGTCTTTCTTTATACCTTTTGACTTTATCATCAACACCCTTTTTCAGTTTGTAGACCCACTTGTAGCCGACAAACTTCCTATCCTTTGGAAGTTCTACCAGGTCCCATGTTTAATTCCTCTCTAAGGCATCCATTTATTCTTTCATAGATTTCTTCCATTAAGCACTTTCAAATACCTTAATTGCTTCTTGAAAACAACTAGGTTCTCCATCAATAGAAACCAAAGCCACAGATGAAACATAATCATCATACCTTGTAGGAGTATTCTTGACTCGTGAAGATCTCCTCAGAGATGGTTGAGGCATATCCTGAGTTTCATGGATATTTTCTGCATCTTCATCTTCATATTCTTCTTCTAGAACATCTTCATGCGCCTCCCTTTCTGAATATGGTTGAGTTTCCAACTAAATTTGTTGAACTTGCGGTACCTGTTCTGGTCTCACTTCTACATATACCAGTTCTGATTTTAAGAGTGAGGATTCATCAAATACTACATCTCTTCTTATGATGAGTTTGTGGGCAGTAGGATCCCATAGTATGTACCCCTTAACTCCATCACCATAACCAACAAATATGTATTTCTTTGATCTAGGATCTAACTTAGAACACTAATCTTTATAAATAAGAGAATAAACATCACAACCAAATATTCTCAAATTTGAAAAATCACATGGATGACCTGTCCATACCACTTCTAGAATCTTACAGTTTATTGCAATTGATGGTGACCGATAGATCAGATAGCATACTGTAAGAACTGCTTCTACTCACAATTCTTATTGCATCTTGTCATTACAGAGCATGCTCCTTGCTCTCTCTAGAAGAGTCTTATTCATGCATTCAGCAACACCATTATGCTGAGGAGTATAAACCATGGTCCTATGTCTTTCGATCCCAGCTTCCTTGCAATAGTTCTCAAATTCCATAGATGTGAAATCACCTCCATTATATTTCCTTAAACACTTGATTGGCATATCAATGCTCTTTTCAATCAAATCCCTGAATTGCTTAAAAGTGTTAAATACATCAGCTTTTATTTTAAGTAAATAGACCTAAACCTTCCTAGAGTAATCATCTATAAATTTCACAAAGTATGATGATCCTCCAAGAGAAACTATAAGGGATGGTCCCCAAACATCTGAATGAATGTAATCGAGGATACCTTTGCTTATATTCCTTCCTTTTTTAAACACATGTCTACATTTTTTTCCAAAGACACAATACTTGCAGAAATTCAAATTCAGAAACTTCAAACTTGGAAGTGACTTATGATCAACCAGTACCTTAAGCCGTTTATCGCTCATATGACCCAAACATTGATGCCATAAATGAACAGATTCACTTTCATCTTCAGATTCTACCACTTCCTTATTTACTTTTGTCCTTCCTTCAAGCTGATAAAGGTTCCCGGTCCTCTTTTCCTTCATGACTACTACGATGCCTTTGGACACCTTCAGTACTCCACCTTGAGTTGTACACTTGTAACCACCAGAATCTATAACTCCCAAAGATATCAATTTATTTATTAGTTCATGGACATGCCTTACATCTGTTAATGTTCTTACAAAACCATCATGCATTTTAATCTGGACGCTACCAACTCCAACAATTTTACAAGAAAAATCATTTCCCATAAAAACAACACCATCATCAATAGATTGGTAAGTTGAGAACCAATTTATATGAAGACACGTGTGGCTGGATGCACCAGAATCTCAAAAAAAATGTTGATGTTGATGTTGATGTGAAACATCACAAGTAAGAAATACATCATCAACCATACCTGAACTTGTTTCAACTACATTATCTTCCTTTGATTATTTTGAGAATTCCTCCTTGGATGCATTCTGTCTTTTCCAGAAATCCTTTTTGAGATGCCTAGATTTTCCACAGAACCAACATTTATTCTTACTCTTCTTGCCTCTTGACTTAGACCTTGATGCACCCCTCTAATTTTTCCCTCTTTCTATAGATCGACCTCTGAACACCATTGCTTATGTTGTTGAGGTTTCTTTACTGGACTTTTTTCTCATCTCCTCAGACAACAAATCTCCCACAACAATGTCATAATCAATGGCATATTTTGTGTTAAACCACAAAGTTTTAACCAGAAGATCCCAAGAATTAGGAAACAAGCACAATATCGTAACCTCCTTGTCCTCATCTTCAATCTTTACTTCCATACTAGTTAATTGACAAATCAGAGTATTGAAAACATTCAAGTGATCAACAATTTTCGTACCTTATTTCATCCGCAAGATGTACAACTACCTCTTCAAGAAGATTTTGTTTGAAAAGTTATTTGTCATATACAAACTCTCTAGTTAGGTCCACAAACTTGTTGTTGTCTTCTCTTCAGCAATGTTAAACAACACCTCATCTTCGAGACACAGACAAATAGTATTGAGGGATCTTGCATCCATATCCTCCCAGTCTTCGTTTGTCATGCTTGTCGGTTTCTTTGACTTTCCAGCCAAAGCCTTTTTCAATCCTTGCTGCACAAGCAAATCTTGCATCTTGAGATTCCATAGCGCAAATCTATTATTACCACTGAACTTTTCCACCTCAAACTTGGAACTCTACACTTTGTCCATTAGTAGAAACAACTCCAAAACCACTTCTTATCAAACTGAGTCTCTTTATATGAAAACAAAAAAACCTTATACTTCAAGATCGTCTCACCTTTAATGAGGGTAACCTGCGACTATTAGGAAGTGTCACAGCTTATCAAACTATGGCATGCGACGATGTCACACTTTGCACTATGTAGTGCCCATGATGATGTCGCATTGTGTGTTATGCAGCGTCTATGACGATGTTGCACTATGCACTATGTAGTTCCCGTGTCGGTGTCGCATTGTGCACTATAAAGTTCATGCGACGTTGGTGAAATTTTGATAATTTCAAGAGTGTGCTTGCGATTGTCTCACTTTTCCATAGGGACAACACGCGACAGTGTAATAAAAAACATCCTAGGCTGATCCACTTCACTCCAGTCATCTCAGCTCGGTTCAGCTGCTCTTCGATCTAATGACTATATTCTCTTCTCCTTTGCTTTCTTCTCCTTAAACTCTAAGTATGATACAAACTGTTAGGCAACATAAGAAAAACATAGCATAAACAAGAAAGATAAAACACACATTAAACCAAGCACAACAATCCCACAATTGATACAATGATTTATGTGGAAACCCAATGAGGGAAAAAACCACGGGAAATGATTATCGATATTCTTATTATTCAATGGATAATTACAATAGCCTTCATAGGCATACAATCATCCTCTCCTTACACACACTCTGCTCTCTACATAGCTTTCTCTCACACTCTTCACACATTACACTCACATTGTACTCTCGGCTCTATGGGTATGCTCACATATATAACATCTATCACTTAGTTATACAGACTGATCATGAATAGATCACATAGTTACATGGATAGTTCATAAATAGATTTCATGCATGCTTATTAACATAGTTGCATGCATGTGCATGTGACCGCATGAGGAAATTCGTTGGCATGTTTCCAACACATTGAAAAATGGTTCTAGTTTGTTCATCAGTTTGGTTGCTTTTTTAATTCATACAGTCCTTTGTCATTATGCCTACTTTGAGTCTAAATCCTGATTTTGAGGTTATATGAATCATGTTGCGTACTTGTCATTTTGTCAAGTATTTTTGGCATGTGGTACTTAAGAGTGGTTTCATTAGCATAAGCATGAATATTTCTTACTACCCCATCTATACCATTCTTTTAGTGTTATTGATAATTGTATTTCCAGGATTGCTTCCTCACAATTATTTCATTCCTCAAGCCCTGGTGGTGCATAGTATTTGGGAGTGGTTTCCATTATGTATATAGGCCCTAGTGGTGCATAGTATTTGGGAGTGGTTTCCATTATGTATATAGGCCCTGGTGGTGCATAGTATTTGGGAGTGGTTTCCATTATGTATACAGATAATTTCAACATTTGGTCAGCCTTGGAATCTCTTTTTGATGATGTGGATATATTGGTTGTGTGAAGACTTAATCTGCTTGTGGGCTAGGAGCATTAATCTTTCTATGTGTTTTTTTACACCGAGGATTGTCACCATAAGGTTAAACTTGGAAAAGGTCTTTACTGCAACACAATGAGTCAAATTACAGTATCTTGACTGATCTTAATATAAATTACTCCACTTGTATATTGATTTTGACATCTGTCCTCATTATTATCTTAAGGAAAAGTGGCATCAAAACCTTATTTTCACATGATGTGTGGTATATTATAAAAGTTCGTGAACCCTCAAGCTAGTTTGAAATGGAATAGAAATAGAAATAGCTAATGGATTCTCTTAAAGGGTTATCTCAAAGAATAGATTGTGAATTCAATGGTTTTCAAGTTGAGTTAGACAAAATAGAAGGCCAAAGACAAGCTTGCCTTAATATTGAAGCTAGAAGTATTGTACAAAGGTACAAAATTTTGGTGTTGGTGGCATTTCCTAAAAGGTTTTCATAATTAAATCTATTTTATGGGCATGATAATAACTAGTATGAAGATCTAAGATATAGAGTTGTGTTGGAGATATTGTACTCTTGGACTCGGTGTTAATGTATAGATATTCTCTGATATTCAAGGAGAACAATGGTTCTTGTATTGCAACTTTGTTTCTTTCAAACTAACCTGAAATACACCAAGTCATAATGGCTTGATCCATAGAAATACATGAGCTTCAAATCAATGATCATGATGCTAGTATAGTGAGAGATACACATGGATGGACTGGAATATGCACAGAGAGTCAGACATTGTGACACCTTCACATTATGTGGCCTCTTGACAACTTACCCAATTTATTATGCATCATGTCATGGAGATTCTATCGGAATAGTCATGAGGTCATTAATTGAATAAATAATTGCACTGCCTTTTAACCCTAAAAAACCTTATGGAAACCAACCCTTCTCCATTCTTAAGACTAAGGATCTTTGATAATATCTAAGATAGATTCAAGTGATTATTGAGTTAGTAATTAATTGTTACTAGGTTGTCTTATAAGAAGGATTCAAGTGATTATTGAGTTAGTACTTAATGGTTACTAGGTTGTCTTGCTCCGAGAAAGTCACATCTTGAAGAAGGGAAGAGAAGGGATTGAATGCATGATTTTGGGAAAGGCATTGTTCTTAAAACGTATGCTTTACCTAGAATTTTGATCATTATTGCTACGCCTTGGTTGTGTTTTTTCTCTTGCACTGGATAATTGCAACATGTTCATGCAAAGTTGCAAAATGGTCACAACAAGAGATTTTCTCCATTTTTAATTATAACTCCATATTAGTGGCTTATTTAATTAATATGAATCCTCATGTTGTAGAGATGATGATGAGTTTTGGATTATACTAGTGCCTTAATGTTTGGAGGAGTTTCAAATCAATCTTTTGTGGAAGTAAAAATTGTACTTTTGGACATGTATATTTTGTGTAGGGATGGATTTGTAAGACATGATGTAGTGGATTCCTTCCAAATGGAATATATCATTAAAAAAAAGTGACTCACAGAATAGTGGCAGGCCCTTTTGGTCCCTAGTTGCATGTGGACATGTGATTCTTCCATATGGTTTGATTGATTATATGCTTAAGAAATGCATGTAACGATGGATCTTTGTAAAAATAGTGTATGAATGAAATTGTATGGTGGCTATTATCAGTATTGATACCATGAGACATATGATGCACAAAACGTAGTGGTTTTCCTCAAGGAATGATAATCAAAGCTACAAAAAGACAATTGCTTAGGAGATGACATGGTAGATATGACACCTTCTTTAGGAGATCAAAATGTAGATATGGTTATCCACCAAGGGACAATTCCAATTATGATTCCTAATGGAGATGTCAAAAATCTTTGTGATGTGTTATATACAAAAGACTTAAAGAAGAACCTTAATTTAGTAAGTCAATGGAAAATTCGACCATGGTTATTGACCAGTTATGAAACATTCCCAAGGACCTCATCAAGCATGTAGTCCCAAATAGGTTGAACATCTGGAAATGATTTACCTTTCTCAAGATATAGAATTGGAAGAATTGGTTGCTAACATTGGTTATTTACCTGGGTTATTTTTATTTGTAGTGGGATACAAGATTCAAGGATGCGAGAATATATTGATATTGATTCTACTCTTGTTGGCATTGTTTTCCTCTTGTTCAGATTGTGAATTTGTGTAACAGAAAGAGGTTTTGTTGCTAATATAATCCAATGGATATTCCATCTGTGCGTATGCTTCCAATTGTGTTGCTATGCAAATTGTTGTGAACTTTGAGATCATATGGTTATAGGTTGTTGTGTTTACTCCAGGGTTTATTAGTTACCTACACCACACCATCATTCATAATAAACTAAATATTTGATCAGGACTCTACTCTACAATGCATTGACCAAGTAAAGACAATCAATTACATAAATCACGATCCACATGCTTATAATTGGTACTATGTTAGAACATAAAAAATGGATATTTCATGAGAGAGATAGTTGCTGTAAGCTGAGTCTTCCCTTTGATGTCAAGTATGTTTGTTGTGGATATGATTGTTGAGTTTTGAGCTTATGAACTTAATGGAAAAAGGTTGGATTTCATTTTCATGTGACTGTTTAGGAGGAGTCTTAGCATGATTGAGTAATTTTATGCACATAAACTAATTAAATTCTCTTGTTCTCAAAGAAATATGAAATGAATTAAATGGGAAACTTCGCATTTGATAGGGTAATTATACTTATCCCCCTTCTGGTTGAAAGAAAAGGAAATGAGTGTCGAAAAATAATTGGTATCATTATGAGAACCTAGCACTCATGGTATTAATGATCCAACCAAGCTTAACCAGAAAGATCCATATGGTAGATGGATATTTTGATGATATTTCTTAGATATAAAAGTTGGTATTCACTGTTATGCTAGTGAAATTGATTTTGTTGATGAATCATGATAGTTATTTACAATACATGTGATATGTGTTGAAAGGATTGTCATTTTCATGATGTTATGTTATATGTGGTTCCAACTTTTATGTTGATGCAATATTATATGGTTGAATCTTTAATAAAGGTATGTGGAGGTCATATTTCTTATGATAATACCTCATGTTGTGATGACAATGATATTGTATTCTCGCGATGACATGCGAGAATTAGCATGTGGATTATTTCTTTGAAATGTTGATTTAGTGGATAATGCAATGATTGCATGTTGTGAGGTGGTGATTTTTAGGTTATCCACTAGTGGTTCGAGATGACCATGATGTGGGATGAGAGGGTCTATTTATTTGATGATCTAGTGTGAGCCCATAACCATGAAGGAGAATATTAAAAGTCACATCTTATGGGCTCGGGAAAAATCAATATACTACTTATGCCAGTAATTATTATGCCTTGTATTGGAGTTGTGATGCCAAATTCCCTAGGAGTGGCTGGAAAATTGCTCATTGGTGGTGTTGTGGGATTAGACTTCGATGCCTGGGGTTGTACCTGGTTGTTTTGGAGGGAGTTTAGGACAACCTTTTGAGATGCGTAGTGTATGTGAATATCGATCGAGATGTATGCTTGTGCATAAGAGGTCTCAATCCTTAGGGCTCTGAATAGACCGATAGCTTTTAAGCCTGGTTCTGAAAGTCAGGAAGGACGGCTAGAGAGTAATCATGCTTTCCTGATGTTGTGATGTGGACTTTCGATTCTTGTTGTAGTCAATTGGGTGGATTTATACTAGTCCAAATATGTTTTTGTGGTTGGGTGGCTTTATGCTAGTCCAACATAGGGTTTTGTGGAAGGTACATGAGCTAAGAGGGTGTTGTGGAGGATGGTGATCCAATTAAAAACCTATAAGAAACATAATCAAGATAAATCTAGGATGAAGTTTCTTATAGGAGGGGTGTATTTCATGCCCCATATTATTATTATTAAATATAAACAATAATAACATAGGAATATAATAATTCTCCTAAAAAGTTCATAATAAATAATTGTTGGAATAAATGATAATAAAGAAGTATATCATACTTATCCTAAAGGGGGTGATAATAAGTATTTATTACATGGATAGCAGGTTAATTA
>JASDQU010373018.1:90287-104029 GCA_032191745.1 Picea mariana
GTGTCTTTTACCATTGATGGACTCCATATAAAGAGAAAAAATGATGAGAAAATGAGATATCTCTTTGGCTCATCTCTTTGGTTGAAGGTATAGAGAAGGTAAGGATAAGGATTCACTATCATGGTAGTAGATTGAAGGCTCAGGGTGACCCGCTACTAAATATTTAAGTAACAAGGTCTACTATTGGATGGAGTGTCATCCCCCACTTTGTGTTGTAGGTGTGAGGTCAAGGCTCAGGGTATGGTTGTATTTATGAATCCACTGAGTTGTAGGTAAGTTGGGTTCTTCAACATAGGTGTGTTCCTCTCTCACCCCTCACCTCTTAGGGATTCAATCAAGATTCAATGGTTAATTGCACTATTTTATGGTAACTTTGTATTTCCATTAGTAGATCTAACTATTACCTAGCCAAATGATTACTTGTATAAATCTTTAGTAATATGGGTCATTACAACATCCAGATATGTTTTCATATTTGGCTCAGGACCTATATTTATACCATGCAAGAAGGAGTCAAATATTTATTTATCACACGCATAGGAAGAATACATGGGAGTAGTGAATGCAACTACGCAGGCTATTTGGTTGTAGGGTGTTCTTACAGATTTTGGTCTATAGTTTCACCATTCAAATTTCATATAGTGTAACACTCAGAATGCTATTCATATTTCCAAATATATAATACAGAGGTATAGGAACAAAAAAATAGAGATACACATGCACTACATTCGAGGGTGTTGGTTGTGGAGCTTGATTTTCTTCCTAATTCATAGGTCTTGTTTCAACCAGGTTTAGATCCCAGTTCCCGATGGGGAGTTTGGGGGGTGTGTGGGGGATTCCCCCCCCAACTATTTTTTCTATGGGGTCCAAGGGGGGAGGTGTCAATATTTAAGAGCCCCCCCCCCCGATTGGGGGTTCAAGGGAAATTCCCCCAAACAATTTGTTTTTTGAAAAATGCCTTGTAAAATATTGTAATTTCATAGTCAATCTGGACCATTCATTATTAGGTCACAGATCTAACAGTAGAAGTTATGATAGTTATTTTTTTTCCCTATAAGGAAAACCTCCTTTATGGGGGCATTGTATTCTTTTCAATGATTTTCTTACCATCAATGGTTTATGGGCCCATGGTATTGGGTAACCCGTGGTATTTTCCCACTGGATTATATGTAATAAATCATATTTAAAGGTTGTGTGGTTGAAAGAGAGTATCATGTGTTTGAGGATACTATGAGAGAGTGAAGAGGATGTTGGAGTGGATGTGTTATAGGTGTTATCCATTCATTTTTTTGGACTGGATAAAGGAAGGATTGGTTTTTTCTCTATGGACATGGCCCATATCAGGTGAACCACATATATTTATGTCTCTCTTGTATTGTGTTATTCTATATATTATTTATGCATTCGTTTTGATTTTTTTTTAATTATTATTTCTTCACTCTCGTATTCCTAAAAACTAGTATCAAAGTAGAAAGTCTATTTGGATAATAAACTCATAAGAAAGTAGGGTTCCTCGCTCCAATGTGAGCAATGGTGAAAGAAGGAAATTTTAGGGTCAATAAGTTTAAAGAAAAAAAATACCATCTATGGAAGAGGCAAATGGATACTATATATTGAAAGAATATTTTCCTACCATTGGGAGGAATAGGAAAGAATCCAATGACTATGAAGGACAAAGAATGGGAGGTTATTCACATCAAGACACTATGAACAATACAGATGTGTCTGGCATCATTGGTGGATTTAAAATTTTCAAAAGAAAAGAAAAGAAAAGATATGATGAAGGCATTGACTAAATTATATGAAAAACCCTCGACCTCCAACAAGGTATTTATGATGAAGCATTTATTTAATATGAGAAGTTTGAAGGTGGGTCTATTTTTTATCATTTAAATGAGTTTAACATGGTCACCAACCAATGAAGTTCTATATGAGTAAAATTTGATGATGAGGTTAGGAATCTTTTGATTTTGTACTTATTTCCATAAAGATGGAATGTCTTGGTCATGGTTGTGACTAATTATGTCTATGTTTCAAACACTTTAAAGTTTTATGATGTTGTTGGTATTATCCTTAGCGAGGAAATGCAATAGAAAAGCACATGTGAGACATAAGGTAATGCTTTGACTGTGGAGAATATGGGAAGACAAATGTAGAGAGGAAAGAGCCCAGGGAACCATGGGAAGTATAATAAGAGAATATCCAAATCCATAGGGAGGATAGAATGTTGGAATTGCGAGAAGAAAGGAAACCTGAATAAAAAAATGTTTGTCTTGAAAAGGAAAACAAGGAGATGGACAATAGGAGAATAATCAGGAAGTAAGTGTAGCAGGTGATGTGTTGCAAGAATATTTGATCCTTTCATTAGATAATATTACCGATTCCTGGGTGGTAGACTCAGGAGATTCATTTCATGCCACACCCCATAGGAAATATTTTCAATATTATGTTCAAGGTGATTTTGGAAAGGTTTATTTGGATGATGATAAACCATATAAATTGTTGGAAAGGGTAATATACAGATAAAATTACATAATGGAAACCAATGTTTTTTGAAAGAGGTGAAGCAAGTTACTAATTTGAGAAGACATAGAATTTCAATAGGGAAGTTGGATAGTGAAGTTTGTACAATTAAATTTACAATAAATTGGTGGAAGGTCACTAAAGGATCATTGATAATAGCAAAAGGACAAAAGGTATGTACATTCTATTTATGTACTAGTAATATTGAATTTTCTATTTCTTTAGCTTTTACAAGAGTGGATACAACATTGTGGCATAGTAGGATCAAGAATATGAGTGAGAAGGGGATGCATATTCTCCACTCAAGAAATTTGTGGCCAGATTTTAAGCAAGTTGACTGGATTTTTGTGAGCACTGTGTTTATGGGACGAAAAGAGAGACATGTTTCTTGGTGTTGGGAAGGAAAAGAAAAGTAAAACGTTAAATATTTTGCATAAAAATGTATGGGGATCTAATCAGGTATCATCTCTTGGTGGATCTTATTATTATGTTACTTTTATAGATGATGTGAGTAGGAAAACTTGGGTTTATTGCATTCGATAAAAAAAAATATGATGTTTTTATACCTTTAAGTAATGGAAGATTTGGTTGAGAATGAGACATGAAATAAGTTGAAGTGTCTCATATCAAATAAAGGAGGTGAATACTACAACAAGGAGTTTGATAGTTACTTTTAATACCACGGGATTCATAGAGAGAATATGGTTCCAAGAACACAACAAGAAAATGGTGTGTCAGAAAGGATGTGTTATCAACCAAACTATCACTTTGTGCAAAGCCTTCACAAGGTTCTTTCAAAGTGTAACATGCATTGGAAGTAATTTCCATTGTCACCTAAGCAATCAACTCCCTCATTTTAGTGAAATATAAAGATACAACACAAGGGGGGCTTCCCAAGCAACCTCAAGGGATCCTATAACAAGATAAAGGAAAGTTTACAACCACCTATCTTGGTTACTTGATTAACTAGGTCCAGGGTAAGGTCAGGGTAAATTAGATAAAGAAAGTTGATTGTGAATGTGTGAGGGGTTCTAATAAGACAATAAATTATGTTTATTAATCTAAGACATTAAATTAAATTCCCTGAAACAATAGCTATAAAAATAAAAATGAAAGACATAAATGAACTTGAACGATATATAAGATATTTGAGCATGTAACAATTTTATAAAAAAAACAATAAATCAACTCTAAAATCAGAAACAAGACGATGGAAAATATGCCAAATACCAAGTAGAATACTAAACCATTAATCAATGATTGCATGAGATAAAGAGAATGGAAATATATCAATTGAATGAAATATGACAAACCCTAATGGTTGGAAATGCAATTATTGCAGCAATGACTATGTTAGAGACGCTTCCAAATAACAAACGCAGGGCGTTAGACCAAGAATGATAGTAAATTAATATTGAAATGAAAATGTCCTAAAAAAACAAAACGTTGAGAGAGAATAAAAGCTAATATAGGGTTTTATCTCTTGCAACAAGAAGACTAGTGTTGTTTTCAATCCTTGGGAATATGGAGTCAATGCAACAACTTCCAATGGAGGTTGAAAACAAGAGAAGAATTTAAGATCAAAACCCTAGGATTTATACCATCATAATCCTAGGCTTAACCTTTTAGGAAGAAAACCCAAAAGTTTATACAATCATAAACCCTAGGTGTTGTCCTACTTCTATAGTGTTTAGCAAGAGATAAAGTGGAACTAGGTCAAACCCTAATATTTATACAATCATAAACCCTAGGTTCTAACCAATAAATACAAGGTTTGGGGGATGTACAATCACAACCGCTAACTTTAAATTAAATGGTTCAACAAAATTAAGATAGATAAAATAAGGGAAGGGGATAAATAATTATAATCCTTCCTTAGTTTTTTTAACAAAATCATTCAAGGATGCAAGATAACATACAACTTATCAACCATTAGATAAAGAATTCGCATAGATATACCAAGAAAAAATACTTAAACTTGTAAAAAACACTTCCTATGCCAAGTCACTATGCATGAGGAGACCCTAATTTCATGAGTCGTCCACCAAAACAAGAAAAAGAATCCACGAGACTAGTCTCCAAGAGGTTCCCAAAAGTAATCCATAATAGAAAAAGAAGAGAAAATAGTTATAGAAGTGATTCTCCACAAGTGTGAGTTGTGATTTGACAATCAGGGAGTCATATTCTTCTTATACGAGGCAACCCTAGTGCTATAAACCCTCAAAGCCCATAAAAATATAAACTATCCACGATACAAATTGGATAGGTCAAGGTTGAACTCCAAAATAACATCCAACATAAAGATAACATAAAAATACATCAAAACATCTCCTCAAAAAGAGACACATTTGGGTGTAAGAGCCTCTAAAGGTCATGACATCATCCTCCAAGGGCTAAATATGCCTCCAAATGCCACATATCTCCATGAAAAGGTGCAATCATCATCAAGGGACACATCTCTCACCCCAAAAGGTATGTCTCATCACCATCAAGTGACAAAACATCATTAAACAAGACATCCATGTGCTAGGTTGGCCCACTAAGCATCAACACTATGACATCATCATCATAGGTGCAACACCCAAGGGCTAGGGAATGAATTCATAGGTGAATAAGGATCCATAAACTCTCCCAAGAGGTGTGATATCATATCAGAGTGAAACATCATGCAATCAAACACTAAAATGATCAAGGGTGCACTATCCATCCTGTGGGGATTTCCACCCTCTCTATGGTGCATCATGCTATGTGTAAAACTTTTAGGCTCATATGTCTATAGTCCAAGGTCCAAGGGGTGTGGGAAGGTTCCCGAGGGAATTCCCAATCATCATATGAACCAACGCTTTGCATCAAGTGGGAAACGTCATTTTTATGGTGCACAATGTCTTGGGTATCATCAGGAAAATTTCCTCCAAAGGACCATGTCAAGGTGCATCATGATCAAACAAGGCCCACAGAATCAGGTAAAACCAAAAACTACAAGATAGCATAGCCCCTAGAATCATACAAAGTAATCAACCACTTAATACAAAAGCCACATAAACAATTCACATTAGGTATCTTCTTCAAACTTCACATTAGCTCAAGACTTTATGCAAGTTGCTAAGTTTAGGTATGGGAAGGCCATTAAAATACCTTTTTTGGTGTGCCAATACCAGGTAGAGAGATAGTTTCCAGAAAACCCATCAAAGTGTAAGTATAGTGAATGAAATGGAATGGGGTTTGCTTCTTGGTGAAAGAGTAATTGACATGCAAGGTATTGTGCTCTGTCCATCTCCATGAGCGCCTTTGTAGAGGGAGCGCTTGCTACTTGAGTCACCCTTTCATCGGTATTGTGTGTATTCCAAATCCCTTTCTTTCCTTTTGATAGTATTTTATTTATTTTGCACGTCCCCTTTCTAGGTTTCAAACATTCATTATTTTTCTTACTGGGATTAATTCCTTTTAATTGATATGCATTCGGTGCGCTAGGACTAGGGGTGATCTCCTCATAACGAGGGGGTAGAGCTCAATATAACCTTTGGATTTTTACTTGGTCATTTATGATCCCATATTTCTTCTTCATGATTTATTTTTTATTCATTTGTTTCTAGCAGTTGCATAAATCTTGACATTCTAGCCCTTCTTCTCGTAGGAGCCATGGTCCGTTTTGGTGTACACCGTTTTGGTGTACATGTAACAACCATTACTAGAATATTACTATACCACAGAAGGCCCCGGGATGAAAAGTGTTAAGTATTAAAGGGAGTGGTACGTTACCCCTATCAAGGCTTCCCAGTAGTACCCGTGTTCCCCAAGAGTGACAACACTAGACTATGGCACAAATAATGGCCACTAAGGTGAAACAAGTAAAAAATCATAACTTCCAAGATCATGATCCATTATATGACCTCAACCCATGATCCTCACCTAAATTCCTAATGCATTAAATGTGACACTTTATATGAAACAATGACTAGTGTACCTCATGTGTGTTGGAACACCATCATCAAATGAACCTTGTCGATTAAGTGCAATAAGTTGAGTTGGATGAGGGCGAGGAACCTGAGGGGTCGTTGTCTTGTGGATAAATACTTATCATCATCATCATCATCATCAAGATCATTGTCTTCATTGTGGGATATGAGAATTTATATCCTCTAGTTACCACTAGGTAAGAGGGGGTAACAGGATGAACATGACAATCATGTAGCATGCAAGGAATATGAAATTGCATGCAATATTGCTCTTAAAATTTTGGGTAGAATATGTGGATACTATTGTTTAATTAATAAATAGAGGGAATTCAAGTTCCTTGGATGGTGTCATTCCATAGGAGATATGGATAGGTAAAAAGGTAAATTACTCATTTATGAAAACTTTTGATTGTGAAGCATTTGTCCATATTGATAGAGAAAATTGAACAAAGATTGATGCAACATCAAAGAAGTGTAATTTTATTGGATATGGAGTTAATAATTTTGGTTATCACTTATGGGATTATGAAAATCACAAAATCATTAGGAGTAGAGATGCGGTATTCAATGAGAAGGTCATGTACAAAGATCAATGGCATGGAAAGAAACAAGAAAATAAAAACACATAATATTGTTAGGATATTTATACACTTAGAAGTTAGTTAAGATCAACTTGGTCTAATGTGTCATTAGTTTAAAGTGTGTTTCTTTATTATGCATTGTAATCCAATGTTCACAATATGTTCCCGGCATAGAGTGATCCGACGACTCATATTCTCCTCGATCTTAAAGACTACATTGATATGTGGCTTTACACCCAATTGGTCCATGATATCTATTTAAAGAGCATGGAGGGTGATTTTTCAATGATAAATTGTGAGAAACTCTCTATAGTATATTTTCTTTTGCATTAATAAATTGCTCCAAGTGACCACATTGGTTGGGGTCGTGGATGTTTCCCCACAGAGGTTTTACCACGTAAAAACATCGATCTGTTGATCTTTTATCCAGTTGTGTGAGTGGTTATTGAATATTTTCATCCTATGTTGTAATAAATTTGTTGTCGAACATGGTATCAGAGCGCATTTCAAGACTTGCTCCCATTGTAGATCGAAATCTTGAAGCCATGTTGTCACATCTCTGATTTTTTTCATTTTCGTACATTTTGGGATGATAGGACTATTCCATTGCATCCAAACTGCTCGTTTCTATTATGAATGTTTTTTTTTTCACTAAAAACGGTTTCCGTTTTCCCAATATACAACTATTTCACTCATATCTAGAGGTATAAATCTTGAATATGCCCTTTTTAAATTTTTATTACAAAGATAATATTTCAGTTTTATGTTTGTTTTTTTTGCATTGCTACTCTTTTTTCTCTATGTATTCTCTTTTCCCTGTGCTCTGTGCGATCTTGAAAAATCCAAAACAAAGAAAAAAGTGTTTTCTTGTTTGTGTATGCTCTTTGATGTGCGCTTTGTGTGATCTCGGTAAATAAAAAATAGAGGGAAAACTTGCATTTTTCGAGTAAGCTAACTGATATCTAACCCTTCTTGTTATCGAGAAGTGAATTTGTTTTTTTGTGTGAATGCATGAAAATAAGTTTTTATTGAGCACACACTTTAAGTCCATCTTCCACAACAACAACAAAAACACCCCCAATCCTCATTCTTAAGATTATAATGTGTTTTTCACTAGCTCATTTGGTTAAAAATTGTTTTATTGAGTTAGAGGTCTTGAGTTCAAGTCTTTTTTTTGTTACTTTTTTTTTTTAAAGTTCATGCCTTGCATTTAGCTTAGTTATAAAAGTGAATCACTATTGAATAAATTTAATATTTATTTTAATTTATTTGTTTTGCATGCAATTTTCATTTATAAAGTAACTTCATTGTAAAAGTGATTCTTACTTGTTTTATAAAAGTGGGTCACTTCATAAGTAACTTATTTAAAAGTGAGATTATAGGCACACTTATATAAGGAGGAGAATCACCACGTGGAACAACTTCTACTTGTCACATGGCTCTTTGGTTATCGTTTATGCCTTTTTTCAAAAGGGCATAACTTTCACATATAAAGTCAGTTTTTAATGGTTTTTTTTTTTTGAAACAACCTGTTTTTTCGAGAGCTTTCCATCTAGACCATCAGTGTCAACTTGTAAATCCATATTCTTTGCATATTTTAATGTCTTCTCCCAAGGATATTTTTCTTACGAGTACTAACTATTTCTCATGGAAATCCCATATGGAGGATGTACTGAGAAGTAAAGGATTGTATTAGATCACCTTGGGGACAGAAAAAGAATACACTGATAATTAAAATAAAGTCCAATGGGAAAATAAGAATGACGAAGCATGTGCACTAATTGAAATGTCCATCTCTCCTAATTTAAGCTTTCACTTTCAAGGAATTGATGGCCCAAATAAATCTTGGGAAAAAATTGAAGTTGTGTTTGGTAAACATAATATTATTCAATCCTACTAGTTGGAAAATCAATTAATGACTTTAATTCCAAATGATTTTTCTTTCATTGAAGATTACTTATCTAAGTTAAAAAAACTTATAATTTTATGTATAGACTACAAACTAGATCTGAAGGATGATCGATGCATATATGCTATTATTTCTAAGCTTGGTAGTGCATATTCTATTTTTGTGTCTAACTTTTATGTCACTAGAGAAGCTCTAGGGAGTGCTTATAAACAAACCTTTCTTGAGTCTTTTTGTGATGCTATGATTCGAGAGTAAGATAAGCTTGTGGAAATTGGATTGATTAGAACTAAAGGTACATCCAACAAATCATTAGTGGTCCAACAGAAAGATAAGTCCAATAATCCCAAGAAGAAACATCATTTCCACAACGACAAGAAAAACAAGGGTCCCAAACCCTCTCCGTCAGCTTATGCTCCTAATGGTGAAAAAAGAGAAAACTCCAAAAGTAAGAAGACTCATAGAAATTGCAAATTTCATGGGAAATATGTCCATGTGGAGTCTAAATGTTTTAAAAATATGGAAGCCTTAGAAGCAGTGATGAAGAAGCACAACATCAATATTGATTCTTATTATTTTTCTCATGGACATGCACTTTCTACTTTTGGTTTCTCCTTCAATGCAACTTATACTTCTTCTTCTAATGAGTGGATTATTTATTCTGGAGCATCTTATCATATGGCTAAAGATAAATCCATATTTTCTGTAGATATCTTAGTGTTGTAAGGTCTGGAACAATTTAGGTAGATAATGGTCATTTAAACGATGTATTATGTGTTCCAAGTCTTTCCTGAAACCTTCTATTAGTGTATCAGATCACTCATTCAAGTGAAAGTAAAACCATAGAGTTTTCACCTCACCAAGTTGTAATCAAGGATTTAAAATATCCTAAGCATGTCCTCACAACTAGAATTGTTGATGATATTACCATGTTGTACAATTTTGACAACGTTGGATCATCAACTTTTCCATCAGTTTTTGTTGCTCATAGCGGGGACTTGAGAAAACTTTGGCACAAATAGTTTGGTCATATAAACTATCGCTCATTGCAACAAATATGTAATCAAAACATGGTGACTAGTCTTCCTCTCTTTTCTTGTAGAGATGGTGTTTGTGTTTATTCTGTTCTCAACAAACATCATTGGGACAATTTTGACAAATGTGCCTCTTGGCATGCCTTGACCCCTTTGCAACCTATTCACAGTGATTTGTGTGGTCCATTTTCTTCTCCTTCTTTCTCTAGGTGCAAGTATTTCTTAAATTTCATTGATGACTTATCTATATGCACTTGGGTTTTCTTATTAACACTTAAGAGTGAAGTTTTTGACAAAAACATTTCCTACAAGGCCCTTGTAGAAAAAAAATATGGACATCAACTTCAATGGTTAAGAACATATAATGGAGGCGAATACATGAACAATAAATTTACAAGTTACTATACTACACAAGGAATCCAAATGCAAGATATTGTTCCATATACACCTCAACAAAATGGTGTTGTTGAGAGAAAGAATCACACATTAAAAGAAATGGCTAATTGTACAATCCAATATAAAGGATTAAGTCTTCATTATTGGGAGGATGTTATTTACTATGCAAATTACATAGTAAATTGCACTCCCACAAAGGCTCTAAAAAATATAAAATTGGAAGAATCATGGAATAAAATTAAGCCAGATGCAATCCACTTCCATGTATTTGGTAGTGTAGCATGGGCTCGCATTCCTGATGAGAAAAGGAAATCTTTACAACCTAAAAATGAGAAGTGTATTTTTGTTGGATATTCTGAAGATGTTAAAGGTTACATACTTCTTCAAACTCATTCCAATGAAATTATTATTAGAAGAGATGTTAAATTTGATGAAAATCTCTTGGCCTGCGAGCCTAATTTGACGTTTGTGACATCTTTGGCCTGTGATCCATCTTCAACATTTGTGTCGTATTTTGTTCCTATTCAAGTTTATTCTTAGATGACAATGACAATGAGGATAAAAATACACCTCCATATGCTCACATTCCTCTATATGAGTCCATTGAACATGACCACACACCAACACCACCACTTCCTAGTTGGGCCCGTTCAACACGAGAAGAAGCTGGTGATCTTGTCAGTGATCCTTCAGATCAACATCCGACTTGTTCATGGTTCCAATGAGCCTCTTCTCTTTTAGGTCAAGTTTCAAAGACTCATGATATAGAAACATTTGTGAAAGATTCATGTCATCCATATTGGGACACAAAAATGAATGAAGAGTATCTCTCTTTAATGACGAACAATACTAGGGATCTTGTACCTCTTCCGAAAGGAAGAAAAAATTCCATATGTAAATGGGTGTATGGAAATAAGTATGCACCATATGAAAGTCTTGAAAGACACAAGGCTCAATTAGTTTCCAAAGGATTCTCCCAAGTTGAAGGCATTGACTATAATAAAACCTTTTCCCCTATTGCCAAAATGAATTCCATTTGCCTTGTTCTAACCCTTGCAACCTCACATAAATGGAAGTTCCATCGAATGGATGTTAAATCCCCCTTCTTGCATTGGGATTTGAAATAATAAATATACATGGAATGACCTCCTCGCTATGTCCAAAATGACTCCAACCTTGTTTGTTTCCTTAACAAATCTCTTTATGGTCTTAATAAAGCTCCTCGAGCTTGGTATGGAAAAATGGACAACTTTCTTCTTGATATTATTTTTTCTAGATGACATTCTAACCCTAATGTATATACAAAGATAATAGGAAGCCATATCATAATACATGTTATTTATGATGATGACCTTATCATAACTGGTAGTGACCCAAAACTTTTAACCCATGTGAAATCCAACCTTAAAAAGAAATTTGAAATGACAGACTTAGGATATCTGCATTATTTCCTTAGCCTCCAAATATTGCAAACCAAGGAAGGAAATTTTCTTTCTAAGTATAAGTATGCGTGTGACCTTCTTCACAACTTTCACATGGATGATTCTAAACTAGCTCCTTCTCCCTTCCAGTATGGAGTCAAACTTGTTGCCACTTGTTCTTATCCTAAAGTCGATGCCACCTTGTACCTCCAATTAGTTGGTAGCCTCTTATATTTGAATCATACCTTCCTTGATATATCCTTTGTTGTTGGTTTTGTTTCCCGTTATATGCAAACATCCCATGAAATCCATTGAAAAGAAACTAAAAGGATACTTCGACATGTCTGGGGTACAGTTCATTTTGGGATACATTATGGTTTAGGGGGGACTCCTTTGTTGGTTGTTTTCGCTGATTTGGATTGGGTCAACGACCCTAATGATCAAAAGTATACTACATGTTATGTTTTCATCTCTGGTTCTCAACTCGTCACGTGGGATTGTAAGAAACTATAGGTTCTTAACAAAATTACCAACTTAACGAGAACTATGACCTCAAAACGAGAACTCTAGCTCTTAAAACCCATATTTTTTTATCAAAAACATGAAAATAAACCCCAAATCAAAAAGTGGTGCTACTGGTCACACCCCTTTTTTTTAGAGTTAAAATTACAACATCTTTCAAGCATGACCTTAAAAATCCATATCATTGCTCTAAAAAACCTTAAAATCAACACCAAAATCAAAAAATGGTGCTACCAAGAACATTTTTTTTTAAATGTTAAAATTATAACTCATTTGAAATATTATCCTTAACAACTGGTACCGTTGCAACCAAAACCTAAAAATCAACCATCAAATTGAAAGGTAGTGCTACCATTAGTGCCCCTTTTTCCGAACTCAAAATTGCAACATTTTTTAAACATAAGCCTCATTGCAATAAATTCAATACCACTCCCTTTTCAATGGGGTATTAAATTTGCAACATTTTCTAAACTATGGTGAAAAAAACATCACTAATGTAAACAAAATCATAAAATCAACCCTAAAATGTTTGGTTGATTGTCTCGATTGTTTTGTTCTTCTTGAAGTTCTATCTACAAACATAAAAATAAACTATAATGAGTCTATCTACATTGGTGAGAATAATGAAAATTGAAATAAATAATATACATGAATGTAAATTGAAAAGCAACGTACCTCCAAAGCAAGAAGTGACTCATGAATCATACACATATGTTCAAAATCAAATCTCATGTCTTGTTTCAACAATTATTCTCTTGATTTAGTTCAATACTTTGTTTCCTGCAAGTTTTATACCCCATAATAAATCATAGATTTAATATAAAGTATTATTTTTGTTTCATTAATTATAAAATGATGGAAGTAAAACATCATAGATTATACTTACAAATTCGACAATTAATTTTTAATATGCCAACATATACTCACAACCCTTAATTAAATCAATGTCAATCAATTTTTTTGATGGCTCTTCTTTGTATGTTAGCACATGTTTGAAGACATTCAAGGATGGTTGTTGTAAAACAACTTAAAATATATTAAAAAAAAAAAAAAAAACTTTAGTTGTTATAAGGAAATAACAATTACTCACAAACTTTGCTATGAACCCTTTTCTTCCTTGTCGTCTAGTTTTATGTGCAAAATGAGTTCTATTTTATTTTATTTTCTGTAAGAAAATATTTGAAAATTAATATATAATGTATAATTAATTATTTGTACCTAATAGAAAAATTCATTGATTACATACATTTGAAGCACGTTGTTGTTGAGATAACTCTTTTTGTGATGCAATTATGTCTAATTCTTTTACCATCTCCTTGTACACTTTTTTGGACGTTTCTATTGACATATTTAAGATATCATTTCGTTGGTCCTCTGAGATTTTCATAATTTTCCTGAAAAAA
>JASDQU010373019.1:38232-53351 GCA_032191745.1 Picea mariana
GAAAATAACCATCTAAAAGCTAATTAATTCTCTATACTACCCCAAACATACCAAAACTAATATAAATAAAGCAAAGAAAAAGGAGATCGGGTAACTATACATTTAATCCCACATCTGGTGATGATCTCCTCGCGCTTGGAAGTTCCACTGACTGCACACCTCCTCCCAGGGATGACTTGCATCCAAAGATTGAAAAACAAAGAAAAACAAGCATGCTATTCCATATATAAGTTAGGGTTAGATGTTATAATGTCAAGCATAAACCAATAAAAGTATTCAAGACACCATCATTTGGGACAGGAAAATGTAATTATTTTATTCATAACACGAAGATTATACCTTTACAATCTAAGTTGGCTATCGTTCCACGGACCTGGTTTGAGTTCCTCTTCACTATGCTCCAATTGCACCTTGTATGAACTTATCCGCTCAACCTTATGATCTCTTATATGGAAGTGAATGGATTAAATGGAGGAAGAAGGGGCGAATGAGGGAATGCTAAGGCAATTTCTCACAAAAGGAAGCAATATCTTGGGCAAGGAGGGGAAGTGAAATCAAACAGATTTTTCTTAGATATGAAATGAGACCCCAACACCTCATTCTGTATACCAAAAGGATGGTTATTCGATTGGGTAACGGGCTATAGAAGGTGGATTAGTTGGGAAACCTCCAATAGCCCATCAATTTCAACGAATTCCTTGCAAAATTTTATTTTTTGCAAATTTTGCAAGCATACGCAGGTTGTAGTGGTGCAACATTCATATGCACAAGAGTTTTAGTGGTGCAACAAGCATATGTACATAGGAAGTAATGGTCTAGGATGCGTACATCTTCTAAAAATTGGTTTTTTAAGAAAAATTTCTCAACAGTTCTTTGGCAACAAATGCAAGTAAGAGGGCCAAGGCCATGTATGCATGTGTAGAGAAATTTAGGGCTATAACAGATGACCCCTAATGTGTGAGGTCAGAAGAGAAATTGATGGCTGAAATACATTACAATATCTTCACCAGTGTACGAGATCGAGTGAGCTCGGGACCAGAGTTCGGGAGGTGTCATCTGCAAAAAAACAATTGTCTCTTTGAGGCAGGCATACCCATGCTCGGGATGAAATAAACCATGGTTGCAAATAAAATACACTGCAGATCCATGTCATATAACTATATAAAGTGTATCTTCGATCAATACACAGTGGATCTACATCTCAAAATCAGTCGAAGATAGACAAGCAAAGTAACCATCTTCAAGAAGCTAGTGACACCCGATGGATGGATATGAGGTATTAAGAGCTTGAGAAACAACTTCGAGATCTTTAAAACTTAGGTAGGAGTACAATGGGAGTGTATAACTCACTATCCTGAGGTCTTCAATGGATCGTCGGGAAAATACATGAGGATCTTGATGATCGAGAAAAGAACTTTGTCGATTTTGAATAAGGACTTGACTGGATTCACGGGATGGCCGACTCATGAGGTCAAGAGACAAACTGCAGAAAGGTTGACTCGGGTTGGGTGAAAAAATCCCTTGGACAAAAGAATGAAATATTATCATAATCATGCAACATGACATTGACATAAGTTCACGATGTAGGAGGCAAAGAAAACTCTCCATGTGTTTGGAAGAGTAACCAAATGGAGGAGGACATAGCTCTATGTAGCAAGAACAGCTTCCTATGTTCATACTAGATCCCAATGCTTGATGAAAAAACGGAAGGATGTGCTTTTTCCAAGAGTGACTCTTTGTGCTGCCGAAAAACGAATATGTATTTCTCATCCCCTCTTTTTGGGATCTTTGATTTTTTTGTCTTTTTCAATTTTTTAAGAGATTGAAAAAGAATAAAAGAATGTTATGTTACAAAGGAGGAATGAGTGTCGTAAGAAAGCATACTAGTTCCAAGCACAAGGAACATACTAATGCTCAAAACAAGGAGACATGTGCAGGAAAAGGACACTCGGGGAAAATTCCTCCATGGGTCAAGGTGTCAGGTCGCAAAGGAAAAGTGCTACAAGGCTTGCATATAAGGCATGCTTCAAAGGTTCAGTTGAGAGCAACATGGATCCAGAATTAGGACAAAGATGCAGAGATGAAAATGTGATTAACAAGACACAATGAAACCCCCTTCAATGTAATTTTAATGAGCCCAGAGAAGGTAAGTTCAGTAGTTTTTTCACGTTTAGAGAGTCTGAAAAAACATAAAAGAAGACTCCAGGGAATACCTTTTTCGGAGATAGTCTAATCGGTTTGAAAAAGGGATAAACTTTCACTGAAAAGACATCTATTCAGAACCATTTTAACGAGTGTGACAAAGACAAGCTCACTCGACAATGTTTTCAATTTTAAGGAATTTGAAAAGAGCTTAACTATGGACTCATAGCCTTTTTCTGAGTTTAGTCTCCTTAGCCCGAAAAAGTATAAAAGTTACTGAGGAGAACTTTCCCGATGAGACGAATCTCTTGAGGTGTACCTTTTTCTACTATAATCTACAAACTGGAAAAAGGGTTAAACTCATGCCAGTAGATGTTCTTCTGGACCAATTTAATGAGTGTGAAGGAACAAGGTCACTCGGCAATATTTTCAATTTTAAGAAGTCTAAAAAGAGCTTAACTATGGAATCTGTGGGGGTTTCTTTTTCGTAAGAAATATCCAAGGCCCAAAAAAGGTGATAAACCAAAACCAAGGAGAATGTTCCTTATTCGAAAATTTAGTCCCTCGAGCCCGAAAAAGGGTCAAACTTACACCTATGAATACTCTTCTAGCGAACCGAAGTTCCTAGAGCATACCTTTATTTGTGCAATTGACCGTTCGGACCGAAAAAGGGGTAAACTACAGTCAGACAGACATGCCTTCAAATTAAAGTTTGGAGAGTGTGAAGGGAAACAAGATATCTTGGCAATATTTTCATGTATAGAGAGTCTGAAAAGGGCTTAAAGAAGACTCTAGGGGGCTACTTTTCTCAGTTAATCCAGACAAGATCAAAAAGCATAAATACAGTCTCGTTGGATGTTGCTTTCAAATTATAAAGCGAGCTTGAAAGACAACAAAGCATGCTCATTTGGGAGTCTTGAGGGTGAGGCCAAGAATGATGGTGCATCATACGAATGAGGTTCAATATCGTAATCATGACAGGACTAACAAGGACTCTCAAGCCTATAGTCATTACTAACAGCATGGACACCAAAATGCAACAAGGATCTACTTAGGGAATCCATGTAAGGGTAGGCTCTACCACTCAATTACGACACTTCTAGAGAAGCAATGAAGGTTATGTGTCGCACTTCGGTGGGGTCGATCCTATGGAAAAGTGGAAAATAAAACGAGATGCAAAAAGTGAAGGTTAAATCCTAAATTATATGCAACAAGTTGGAAAAACTGAATTTTACCAAAGGATACCAAAAGTGACCCATCCCCAAAAGGTTACCAAACCGAAAGAAAGTGTATCGTAACATCCAATAAGAAACATGAAATCGGAATCAAGTGATCATCAAGCGCGGACAAACGACAAAGGGGGTCAAAAAGTGGAAAAAAAGGCCAAAAAAAGTCTATAAATAGAAGTTAACAACTCATTTCACCATTGCATGTTGAAAATTGACCAAAAGGAGAAAAATCCCCTTTGCTAAAGAAGTTGATTCTGGGAGATTCAGTGGACGAAACGAACTTCCACTTGGACCAAGTAAGTACAAATTCATCCCTCTAGGATTTCAATTCTTCTTTTATGCATTTCTTTTTGTTTTGAGGGGGCACGCTCTCTTAAAAAGAGAATCCCTACATGTATGCAGATTGTCCAAGGACAGTTCATGTATGTACTCAGGCAGAAAACACTATGCCCACATACATACATGACTGAGACCAAAACAGCCCTCTTAAACCCTCAAAACATTGGAAAAAAATTAAATGGCAAGAGCTAACTCCCTTTCAATTTCCATGGAACAAGATGTATGTCCACTGGAGGGAGAGGGAACACGAGGACATTGATGTACTGGTTGAAGAGGACCCTGCTGCCATTGTCGCATTGAAACAATGTGGGTTGTGGAAGTTCTTCCAGTGTTCGTTTATGAGGGAACAACCCAGGCTACTGAACGCCCTGGTTGACTACTGGCATCCGGATGCAGAGGTATTCATGATAGAGGGACATTCATTGAATCCAATGACTGAAGACATCTACTTCATGACTAGCCTCTTGAGGAGAGGGGAACCATTCAATCTGTGAACATTTCCCCCCAGGCCTTTAAACATTGAGGACTACATTCAGATGTATTGTGAGGTTGGCACGGAGAAGGTAGGTTCTTAGGTGCATATTCACAAGATCACGATTCTAACTCTGAGAGTGATATTGCTACTTATTGGGCGGATTACTAGATCTGTGGCCCTTCACCAGGCTTCTCGGGCACACATGCGTTGTGCTATTCAATGCCATGAGGCCCATATCTTTGACTAGAGTATGACCATGCTCACATGCATAAAGAGACAATTGACAAAGTGTTGGCAACACAGCAACAAAAACTTCAGGTTTGGTACTATTTTATGCTCATTCTTCTTTGAGAGAGTACCCATCCTTAGTCCTAGAGAGACTGTGCGGGGGCATGTGCCTTCCTTCCCAATGGTGTGTATATGGGCAGCATTGCTGCCATGACTAGGGGAGGGAGGACCATAGAGGCCTTCGATGACACATTTTTTGATCGGTGGGCACGGCATATTCCCTTAATAGAGGACTACCCCTATGTCGGGATGAATTTTTCTAGGGATCCTAACATGCCTATGCCTCCTAGAGAGGGGCGAGGAGAGATAGGTAACATGTTTTTTTAATATTATTTAATTTTTAATTGGTTTTAAATATATCATTTTTATGTGTGTATAGAGTATTGACTTTCGTGTATCTGCTATGTACAGATGTGGGACCAGTGTGCCCAAAATATTTCACGAGGACTTGGTGACATCCTCGACCAGAGGTGGGAACAGCAGCAGCCATAGGGGAACCTCCAATCGAAGAGGCTGAGAGGGTTTTGAGACGAGTGGAGCACAAATTCATTGCTCTCACTCGCATAGTACCCATGGTCGAGATCGAGGATCTCTCGCCCTCCATGCAGCCTTATGTAGTGGGGGTGCCACAGACTTGGGTCCAGCTTTTTTTATGTTTAGCCAATGTCGTTGTTCATTATGGCAGGGCCAATAGGCCCCGATATTAGATAGGCCAGACTTTATATGTGTCGAGGGCACCTTTGTACACGTATTTTTTGAGGGCATAATCCCAACGATGTATATTGAACCTTATTTTTTAGGCGTTCGCGCCCACCTATGTACTCGTAACACTTTTGATATATATATATATATATATATATATATACATATTATTTGTCTTATGGGTCACATTTTTTGCAAATGTATGTACATGTGTATGTGTGTGCTTCTCTTTCTATGTGTATGTAATATGCCAATCTAATAATTTATTAGCTAGAGTATTCGTCATATGATTAAATCTCCTAGGAACATGGATATACATAATGTAATCAAAGTAACGTTCTAAGAGACGTACCCTAAGGAAACATCGGTGAAAAGTAGGATCATAAATGTGGTAAACTCCATTTAATTGGGACACAACCAGTTGAGCATCTAGGTAGACCCGTAGGTGTGAAATTCCATGCGACAAGGCGTCATGAAGCAACTCTATCATTGTGTTGTACTCAGCAACATTGTTTGTGGCATCACCTAGACAAATACCTCTGGAAGATAGCAACTAGCCTCCAGGTATGAAAATTACCCAAGCTACGGAAGAAATCCTCCGAGTGTGTCGGCTAGCGCTGTCTGCGAACCCAAAATGCACCTTTCATTCACTTGACATCTACCAAAGTGAAAAGGAAGACATAAATAAATACACATCCACAAAACAAAAAGACAAAAAACCATATAAGAACTATACATACGTACAATAAGTCATCCAGGTGACCAACCTAAGAGTAATACTTCTTGAGGTAGAGCCCATTTCGAGCCTTCGCAAGGCATTTCCTTCAAATTCAACCAAACGGTAAGCACCCTTCTTCAAGACCTCTTTCACAATGAACGGTCTGAACCACATGGGTTTGAACTTGCCTTCCCCCAAGGGATCTTTGTCTTGATCGTAGACCAAGACAAGATCACCTTCAGAAAAAATATGAGGACGAACGAACCGATCGTAGTGACACTTGACTCATTGCCTATGAGCCTCATTAGTCCAGGCTGCATCACGATGTTTCTCATCGAGCTGCTCGAGATATAGTAGGCATTCCTCAAGAAGTAAAGTGTCCGGCAGTAATTCCACTGCCAACTTTAAAGACGTGATCTGACACTCAATAGGAAAGATTGCTTCCAGCTTGTATACAAGTTGAAAAGGTGAGAAATTGGTGGCATTCTTCACAAGCGTTTGGTAGGCCCACAACGTCGAGTACAACATCAAATGCCAATTTGACTTGGCAGAATTGATCATCCGCTGAAGAATAGTATTGAGGGACTTATTCATAGCTTCAACCTAACCATTCACTTGTCGACAATAGGGTGATGAATGTTCTTGTCTCAACCCAAGATTTGATGTTAACTCGGACATCATTTTTTTTTGGAAGTGACTGCCATGGTCAATGACAATCTCCTTCAGGATGTCGAACCTTGCTACTATCTAGTTAAAAACAAAAAGACTCATTGTTTCACCATCATTGTTAAACGTTGGCATATCCTCGACCCACTTTGTGAAGTATTCCACCGATATGATGATGTAACGATGCCCCCTGGATGAGGTTGGGTGACATGTAGTGAAATCAATCCCCCACTTGGTGAAACGACCAACAACAATGACAGGAAACATAGGAGCAGGATGTGCCTGTGTCTTCCGAGAGAAGATCTGACACGGGTGGAACTTCTTGACTGCCTCAATGCAATCCTTGATTAACGTAAGCTAGAAGTAACCGACACATATAATATTTTGGGTTGTTGCTAACCTAGACAAATGACCACCACATGCTCTAGTGTGGCAGTCGTTCAAAATGAGCTCTACTTCTTCGTGGATAAGGCACTGGCAAAGAATGAAAATTCGTCGACGCTCATCATGGGAAGCAGAAGCGGGGCACTTCAAAGTCAGGAGATAGACTAGTATATCTCTGTACCAGGGGTCTGAAGACATGATTAGAAAAATACCTTTGATAGGCGATTCTTTGGGCGTGATATCACTAGACTCAACTAGAAGTTCCAAAATAAGTTCGGCAAAGACCAACGACTTTTTGGATTTCGCAGAAACAAAATCCAAGTCAAATTCCTAGAGGATTACAATCCATCTACTAGTTTTTTCGCCAATGACTTGTCGTGTCAACACATATTGGAAAGGGTTCACAATGACAATGACGGTGGTATTGCGAAGCAAAATGTGATGAAGGAATGACTAGACAGCATGCACTGCTGCCAAAGCAAGCTTCTCAACATGATAATAGTTGAGTTTCGGCCTAAACAGGCCTTGGCTAAGGTAATAAATAATGTGCCACTCGAGCAGATCATCCTCTTGTACCAATACCATGCCGATGGTCCTCTCTGTCGCAGCCAAATACAACAATAAATCTTTGTTATAATTATGGGGCCGAAGCAAAGGGACAGACGTAAGGGCGTGTTTAAACGCTTCAAAAGAGCACTGAGCGGATTCATCCAAACATAATGGGACTCCCTTTTTCAACAGAAGCATAAACCCTTTAGTGATCTCAATGTAATTCGTGACAAAACACCAAAGAAAGTTTGCTTTCCCCTGTAAGATTTGAAGCTAGGGTATTGTGCACGGGGGAGGCAACTCAAATATTGCCTCAAATTTGAGAGGATCAACCATGATCTCTATTGTCTAAACAAAAAAACCTAAGAGAAGACCCAATGTCATGCAAAAACTGCATTTTTTAGGATTCAAGCAAATCCAATAGTAGCGACATCGTTCAAAGATTAGTCGGAGGTGTGTAGGATGATCATATCCCTTGCGAGAGCATGATGCTAGATCATCAATATTTTCCTCAACTATATGTCTAAGGTCGTGAAAATAAAATGACATGGCCTAATGAAAAGTGGATCCAGCATTATTCAGGCCAAAAGGCATCTTACGATACACGAACATGCCCCAAGGACAAAAAAAAGTTTTCTATGTTGGTCCTCGGGTTTGATCTGAATCTGATTGCACCCCGAGAAACCATGAATGAAAAAACCTCACAGCCTACACATTCATCGACAATATGATCGATGAATGGGGTGGGAAAATTATCTTTCGGATAGGCCTTGTTCAAATCACAGAATTCCATGCATATGTGAATCGTACCTTGTTTCTTGTTAACAGGAATTGGGTTTGACACCCATTCTGTCAACTGCATGGGGTAGATAAATTTGGATTTCAACAATTTATCTACTTCAACCTTAATTGTTATCTCTTTTCAAGGATTCACTGGATGATGCTTCTGTCGGACCGGCTTGGCATCGGGATAAGTTTTTATCTCATGTCCGGCGATTCTTGGATCTATGCCTGGCATTTCCTCGTAATACCAGGAAAAAACATCACGGAACTCCTTAAATAACTCTGTATAAATTTGAATCTCTTCGAGGGAGCATTCTTCTCTAACGAAAACATTCTCCACAACGCCAGGGGTTATGGAGCTATCTATGGGAATCATTTCAGCGATACTTGCCATATTACCCTCGGCATAAACTGCATGTGTAGCCAAACAAAAATCTCATGGAACTCCTTAAATAACTCTGTATAAATTCGGATCTCTTCGGGGGAGTAGTGTTCTCTGACAAAAACATTCTCCACAACTCTAGGGGTTATGGAGATATCTATGGGAATTGTTTCAGTGATACTTGCCATTTTACCCTCGGCATAAACTGTGTGTGTAGCCAGAGGATTAACAGGACAACACCTATCTCTATTCACAGTCAAAACAAATTCGTCCGCCTATATTCTCCTCAACTCTGAAAGAAAGTAAGATCTATGTTGAAGATCATCCCAGGGTCTGTCTGGAATAGTCAATGCCTCAATGATTTCCTCGTCGGAGGGTAAGACAAGGTATAAAGGATCTGTAGTGGCAAGAGAACCTTGAGCCCAAATAGGCTCAAGAAATGGATCTAACTCCTGTGTGGGAGTCAGATTGGGGTTATCTGAAGCTTGCTGGACAATGTTGTATGCAACTTCAGCTACAGAAAAGGGCATGGCCATGCCAGGATGCCTTGTCCCTTCCATCAAAGTTGATGGGGAAGGAAGAGTCCACGGATCATGAAAGAAAGTCGTTCAAAACAATGACACTTGAAATATTTCATCCCTAGGTTGGTCTGGGACAGTTGATATAAGATTGGCATCTCTAGAAAGTAGCGGGTAATCAAAAGTACCCATCAATGATGGACACAAACCAACCCCTAAGTTGACGGTGCTAGGCTGAGGATTATCAATCATCGAGATCGTGGAAGCCACTGATGAAGGCTCAAGATGGGAAAAGGGAAATTGGTCAATGGTCACAATTCATCCCTCGTGCAGAAACAACAAGAGACGAAAAACTGTAGCAACCATTGCATTCATTGCATAAGTCCAACTCCTCCATAACAAAAGGTTGTAGTTGAGAGGTGCATCGACCACTTCAACTTCGACGCACATGGTCTTTCCTCCTAACTACACGAGGAAAGAAGGAATGATTCCATGTGGTCTGAACGATCGATCGTCGAATGTCATAAGCAACGTAGGCGATAGAGATAAACTGGGTCATCCAATGACCTTCCAACACACCAATGACATCATGCAAGTCGAGGCACCCTTGTAAACCACAGTACAGAAGATATTCCAAGTAAGATATTTTGTGGTGTAAGCCACTACTATCTAAAACGCAACATGGTAAGGAAGATGAGGTTTCAAGTTAGTTGGATCAAGAACGATCGCTCTCAGGTTACAAGTCTTCGTTGATCCCAAGGTGGATAACAGAGCCTTTCTCTGCGAAGGGAAACTTTGGACGACCTCCAAAGCAGACATCATGCAAGGGGTTTATTCCAAATCTTCCACATTGGAGTATTTATGGGCAGCCCTCGCGTTCATATTGTGAGAAGATTTCTTCAATGCACCTTTTGGGATGTGTGTCATTGTTTCATTGGTCGTCTTCTCAATCTAGAGAGGAATCAGTGGGTTTGTGGCTTCTTTTCCCTTTTTGATAGATTCTAGCATTATGTAATCTCATGCCCTGGTCACTATATGAGCCTCGGCTTTCATCATGCAAACATTTGCAGCCGGGCTTGTAGTCGCGAGGGGTCCCTGACTGCCCCCTTCCACGCTCTAAGATGTTGAAGCTTGAGCCATGTTTTCCCATGTGGAAATGGGTTCGTCAGCACAGCAAGTTGTTGTTGCACCAGTAGCTTCTGAGATTCTACAAGTTGAGGGCACAGATGAGTTGGGTGGTCTTTCGTGCAAAGGTTACACAGATACTTCGACTTCCTTTTCTCTGCTTTTCCCCCGCCAGCATTGTTAGTAGCCTTTTTGTCCCTTTTACTCTTCCTGTTATGTTGTTTCTTCCTTCCTTCAGGTTGATGGTTGGCCTTCGGGTTCATCGACTACACACTGTGTACGTCTGACATTTGGGTAAGGGGCGCAGTCTAACTCGAGGTCTGGCTGGCCATAACCTGTTGTATGGACAATTGTTGCAATTGATCTGTCAACAGATTAGTGGACTTTTCTTGTGCTGAGCCCACAATACCATCGGCATGGGGTCCATATTTTTCCTTGGCCTTGTCGAGGATAGACCGTGGCACATCCAAAAAAAACTCGTAGAGCATGCCAAACTAAGAGTAGCTCAATTCAAGTTGTTGCACTCTCATTATCGCCTCCTCCTTTTAAAACACTCCAGAAGTTGGTATGTCCTTAGAGATTCAAGGCACCAAAGACTTCTGGAACCATTCCAACAAGAAATTCGGAGGGACCTGGACCTTCATCAAGATTTTTTTACGCTGCCATTCTATGATTTGATTGGAGATATGGTTGATTTTGGTCTGCTCAAAGTTGGCCAACAATTCGGTGTCAACATCGTATCTCACAATTAACTAGAAATGGTTCAAAAATACCATCGCCAAGTCATTGAAGTAAGAATACCTCGAGTGGTCGAGCTCAATATACCATTTCGAGTCACCCCCGATAAGAGTGCGTTAAAAAAGGTGCAACTGGACGGAATCATATCACACTAAATTTTACGAGCACCATAAGTGAAAGGTTGTCACGTGATCACCTATATCTTTGTCATGCTTGCCTTCAAATTTTGGAATATCGGATGGCAACTTAGTCGGCATGGGAGGCCAATGTGGATCATGACAAATTCGGTCGTTAAGCAATCTTGACAAGTCTAGAAGATGTAGCATTTCCAGAAAAAGTATTTTAGGTTGAGTACTATGTACAGGAAAAAGGGGTCATGGAGTTTGACCGGCACTAGGTTGCCAGGAAAAGTTAGATTTTTGGCCAGGGTTTTGGTAGAAACCGTGGCCTTGACCAGCATAAAATTGTGTTTTTTGGGATATCATCGGCTGAATCCCATAATTGGACAACATGACTCGCATGGGGATTGCTCCCGGTGGTGTGTTCTAAGGATTTTGGAAAGGGATGCCCCTAGTTGATCCGATGGGCATAAGTAGAGAGCCCTGCCTGGGGTTCCATTGAGCATCAAAGGGGTTGCCCTCGACCGGCATCCCTTGTGAGGGAAGTGATACCTGCCAAGGATTCCAAATCACCTAAGAGGAGGAAACTCATGTTGTCGCTCCCTATGCAGGAATAGTACCTTACACCAGGTTCTGTTGTCCAAAACCGAGGTTTCCCCCAGCCGAGGCTGCAGCCAAAGAAAAAGCATTGTTCCCAAACACGTCGAAAAAAGAGAACGGCATTGATCCCACCAAAAATGTGTAAGACGAAGGTCCTAATCTTCCTGCTCAAAACAAGTTGTAGTTAGTACTCAGCTTGATAGGTTGTTGGAAATAATTACCGAGCGAGGGGGGTAGAGGAGGTATATGACCCCCATCGTAAGGGATAGAATTAAAGGGGACTTAAGTGCTCCCGATAGACCTTTTCACGGGAGCGTTTCAGCTCCCTACCCCTAGACCCATGGTCTGTAAGGTTGAGTAGGTAAGGACCGAGTTTGAATCAAAGTCAGGCATCCCATATGATAATGGAGGGCTCATCACACTCTGTGTAAATGGAGCAGTGGTCGCCGCTAATGACGAAATTGGACCACTACCTGAGGTAGAGGGATTCGATACCATTGTGGTCCAAACTAGAAAAGGTGGGATAGGATGCAATATGCCCCCTGTGGTAATAGTCGAAACGGGAGTATGAGGACTCTTGGATGAATTAGCAGCATTTGCTTCCATGACTGCTTGTAAAACTAACTGGTGCTCAGAAGGTGTCACCTCAGGAGGGACAACTTGTACTAACATTGACACCAGTAAGTCAGTGATTGGAGGATTGGTTGGTCCGAGAGCTTCCGCCCCAAGGTTAGAAATGGTAGGTTCCTCTGGAGTCAAATAGTCTCCTCGCGGAGCAGGATCAGGCACAGTTTCCTATGGCCCAGTCGCTCTGAACGACCCTTGTTAGTCAAGTCTTCATCGTAATGGTGGTGGAGGTGGCTCTAATGCAACCAATGGCGAGCCCTAAAGCCTTCATGACTGGCAGAGCTCTTGATATTCCACTTTGTGAAAGGATCAATCAACACGGTAAGGCTTAACTATCGTTTGAACACCAAGCACACACTATAAAATTCCTATAGGATAAATCAAGCAGTCAACTATATATTAGGAAGAATAGTTACTCCAGTCAACACTAGAGAAACTAACTGGTGCAAGTGGAACTCGAACATGGAAGCACCATGTTCGCACATGGGCAGACCCAGGGTTCAACGCTACAACAGCGCACCAACAAAGCCCTAATTACCGTCCCTTTTGGTGACACCTGCGAAGAAGATGAACTCTCACCTAAGGTAGAGGCAGGGGTGGTTGCAAGACTCAGGTGTCTGCAACCTTAGCTAGGACACAAATCTGTGATTATAACACTTAATACAACTCTTAGCACCTCCAGTCCCTCGATATGCAATCACTATTCACTTCACTGATAAAACAGAGCTTCCCAGCATTCACACTAATCTACAGTATTTAAGCACTTAGCATATAAATGGATCAGAATGAGCATATCAAGCACTAAGCATGACTATCTTGATCAGATCTAATCTTCTCACATATCATAAGCACCAAGCAGAAGTAGATCTATCTAAAATATCAAAGCACTTAGCAAATAACATGTGACAAAGCACAAAGCACATAACACAGTGTTTACATGGTTCACCCCCACCCTGGGGCTACATTCACCAACTCTTATTCTTTATTGTCTGCAGTCAATCGGTTACAAGCACAAACCCATCAAAACCCTTACTCTACACAGGACAGAAGATCTGTGCAGCTCGCTAGATCCTTCTTCCTTATGTTACAGCACCAAGCCTTCTATAGTCTTGCACAATGATCCAGATTATTTTCAGCACGAAATGAGATCGGAGATATAATAAAGAAATGCACAGAGATATCGCAGATATTCAATAATATAACAGAAATGTATCAGAGATGCAACCATAAACACAGATATACAGTAATACACAATTTCTATTAATGAAAGAAATGTACAGAGACTGTAAAAATACGGAGTGAAAGACTCGCTAGAATGGTGGCAGCTTATCTCTGAGAAGAGATGTGACGGCTACTCGCATTCACAAGAAGATGATTACAATGAGGCTCGAAATGCCTTTTTACAATAGACGGGAATGCCAAAATTCCTAGACATCCAAAACCCTAACCCTAGGAGATGAAGCGCCAAAAGTCATGTGGGCCCCGTTTGGGTAAGTTAGTACATCAACTTCCCGGGGTCGTAACTTTTGCATACGATCTCTATTTTAGGCGTGTGATAGCTTGTTGGAAAGGTATAATCGAGGAGATTCATGTTGGGGGCTCAATCATTCCTTCGGCTATCATTAAGAACCTTGATTTTGAAAAACCTTCATTTAGGCCCTCAAAATGGCCCCGGAAGTTAAAACCTGCTAAAAATAGTAAATTGCCAAAATTGCCAGAAACATGTTTTGGGCCAGTTGAAAAAGGTGGGTGGCCACCGATATCCACCTAGATCAATCCTCCCTCCTTAGGAAGCAATGGTCTCCATTGCATTGAGTTCCCGGTGGAGAGGGGAAAGCGATTGTTGAATCTGAATCTTGGTGAGTTGCTTGCCTTGTTGGAACCGTCGTGTTGCTTGGTTTGTTGAAGGTCATCACGAACCTGTGGCTGGAAGGGTTGGACCTTTTTAAACTGTTTGGCTACATGAGATGACTATGTGCAGAAGGAATCTTTGTGCTTTGTTGCAACCTTGTCGACCTGCTTCTAGTGGATAGAAGGTGCTTGGGCCGAGGCTGTAGTGGTTGCAGTATCCTTTTGTTCCCCTTTTGAACAGATTGTGGAGAAGATGAATTTTGTAGTATGAGATACTACCTTGTGGCACTATTTAGGTGGGGCAGTAGTTGGAACTACCTCTGGTATCCTGTAGAGATGACCCCCCAGAGTAATAATGACAGTACGGGGTCGAGACTCATAGATAGCATGGCGTNTTGAAGGGTTGGATGCCGTATGACAATCGGCATTGTTGGTTGACACAGAGATCACGTCCTTGCCGAAGCCACCTGATGTTGTATGGTTGCAGGTGTGGTGTTGTCGACAATCCCAACTGTTTGACAACCTCTGCTAAGATGAGGTTCTTCTGGCTTCCGCTATCAACAATAAAATGCAGCAAGGTCCCCTTCACCCACATCTGTGAATGAAAAAGGCGCTCCCCCTCTTCAGGATCTGTTGGTTCTTTTGGTTGAATTGCTGCGGTCACGACAATAGCAGTGGGGTCTGCGTCAATGATCTGTCCTTTACCATTATTTTCAAAATCAGATTCTGAATCAGAGTTTGGCTCTTTGTCTTTGATCTTGGCCACCAATGACTGTTTTGAGTGACATTTATCCATGTTGTGCTAGGGGCTTTTGTGGAAATCACACCATTTTCCAGTGTCCTTCTTTGTCTTCCCGTGACCCTTCTTTTCATGTGGCTTTTCA